>PVKN010011773.1:0-21345 GCA_004027915.1 Capromys pilorides
GGTACTGGAAAACCACTGAGTTTTACAAAATCACGGTTTCACAAAAACCACTTTTGATTCAGTAATCCAATTATTACTACTGAGGTATTTTTTGTTCTCATTGAAAGAGAAATAAATATATTAGAGATGAGCACTACATATGCATTCTATCCACAGTTAATAAAATGGTGCTAATTGTATATGTGTTTATCTTCATATGTTTTAACCACAACCAAATCACTAAAACATAAAGTCGCTAGTCATTAAAATACATTTTTAGCCCATGAATTATAGAAGACTTACATAGGGAAGAGGTATTTATCATTCCCTCACATTTAACTTAAAGCCCAAAACTGCAATAACTTCTACAAGTGTAGTAATAATAGCCCTGTTGGAAAGAATAATGTTGCTTGAATTTTCACTTAAAACTGCCTTAGCATGTTTATAAAATTCTTGTGGGAAAACCGTCTCACAGGTATAAAAACACTGGTGTTCAAGAAAGGACAGGTTAACTCTCAGCTCATGAAAGCTTTGCTGTCAAGTTTTGACATATTTGGTCCATTTCTCACCTTTAAACATTCCCTTCTTTGTTTTTTATTTTCCAATAAATCATTCTTATAATCTGTTTCACAACTCTTGCTCATCCTCCTTACTTTCTTTCCAGTTATCTTTTTCTTTTGACCATTCATTCTACTCAAAAAAATTGATCTCACCTATGTCTCTCTTCTGGTCTTCTTCAAAGTGTTAAGGATAATATATGATAGGGTAGAAGCATAGCTATGCTCACAACAGCACAGTGCACAATAGCTAAATCTTGAAAGTAGCCTAGATGTCCAACCACAGATAAGGGGATTAATAAAATGTGGAATTCATACATGACGGAGTAATACTCAGCCATAAAGACAGATACATGTGAGCAACTGTGGATAGACCTGGAGACCAAAAAACTAAGAGAAATAAATCAGATGCAGAGGATTAAATATCACATGGTTTCTTTTATATAAGAAACTAAGTTCAAATAGTCTAAAGAGCAAATTAAAAGATGCTAAGAAACAAGCAGGTAAGCGTTATGGGAATGAGAAGAGGATGCAGGGAAGCAGGAAGACAGGGCAGAGAAGGGGAAGCAGGAAGTATTGGGGACCGGAGCGCCTAGGTACCACCCCATCACAATGAGTGCACTTATTATGCACCATAAACTGTACTCATAAAGTTATATTATAAAAAAGAAAAAGATTCTGGATTCAACAGGATTATACTCTTGTCCTCCACTCTTAGTTCTACTTTCTCTTCCCCTCAATCTTTCACAGATTACCCATGATTTCAATTACCAAAAGCAAAACATTTCATGCTCAGGTTTCACTTTTTTCAAATAGAGCATATTACCTACTTACAATAAAGGGTTCTCTTTGTGGCATTTTCATGCATGCACGTAAGACCCTTTGATCACTCCCCTCCCCTCACCTCTCCCTCACCTCTGACTGCTTCCCTCTTATACAAAGGCCTTGTTCTACTCTCACATGGGCATTTCTTTTTAAGGAATACAAAATATTTTTTAAAAAGCATTAGAAATGATACAAGACTTCATTAAATAAAGTAATAGGAATTCAACAGTAGTTGCTATCTTCAAATCAATTTAGGCTACCAGACATAACGTGCAAAATTGGTTAAAAAAAAACAACAACAAAAAGAAAGTTATAAGAAATTTAAAAGAAAAAAAACAGGCTAGGGAGACAGCTTGGTGGTCTGCCTGGTGCACCTGCCTGGCACAGTGCAAGGACCTGAGTTCAAACCCTAGTACTGCATGCATGCCAGCCCCAGCACCCTGGGAGAGCAGCACTGGCTACTAAAACCAGGAATGGTGGCGCACAGCTGTAATCTTAGCACTGGGCAGGCTGAGCTAGGAGCATCGTTATGAGTCTGAGCTGTGTATGAGACCCTGTACCAAATAAATAAATGAATAAATAAATAAGAAAAATTTGAAAAAAATTAAGCATTAATTACTCCTTTCAACAGACCAGCAGAAACCTGCAGACTAATTATCCAAAGTATCTTGCACATGCGCGTGCACATACACACACACACATAACTTTTATATATTTTTTTTCCTTTCTCTCATTCCTTTCTTCATCCTAGTTTTTCCTTCCCATTGAACATTCTTTCACTTTAACAATATCAATTGTACTTCTCAGATTTTGTTTCCTTTTTCAGGTTCTAACACTAGTGAGACAATACAATGTCTGCAGTTGGTCAATGAGATAAGTCATGTGGTCATTTTGTTATATATCTCACACTAAGAAACAGGCATACTTGTCTGAGTCCAGCTTATTTCACTTAACATGATTATCTCCTGTTCCATCCATTTTCTTGCAGATGACATGATTTTGTTCTTTTAATGTCTGAATAATACTCCATAGAATGTATTTAATATATTTTTAATCCGTTCAACTATTGATGAACACCTTGGCCAATTCATGATAAATGAATATGCAGATATCTCAGGAGCATGGAGACTTGGTTATATACGAAGGAGTAATACTCAGCCACAAAGACAGATACATGTGAGTCACTGTGGATGTACTTGGAGACTGAAATACTAAGAGAAATAAATCAGAATAGAGTATTAAATATCACATTGTTTCTTTTACAGAAGAAACTAAGCTCAAATAATCTAAAGATTATTTAGCTAAGAAACAGGCAGGTAAACTTTGTGGAGATGGGAAGGGGACGCAGGGATGGACAGGGCAGAGAAGCAGAAGTCCGCCAGCTGCATCATATGGTAAGTTTTATTTTGAGTCTTTTGAGGTACCTCCAAACTGATTCCCACAATGACAACTCATATCTGTATCCTAAAATCAGACATGAGTATTCCATTGGTTAGCTGTTACCATCCTTAAAATTCATCAGACATCCCACAGGCACCTCAGTGTCAGCCCAACCAGAACAAGTTTGCCATTTGTTCATTATGTAATACAAGTTTGTTAGCTGTCTGTCTTGAGCCTGGTCCTGGACTGTGCATTGACTGTCCAAGTGATACACAAACTGACTTTGTCTCTCCCTCTTGTGAGGATCAGGTTTCCCTCACTAGTACTCCACCTATATTCCCTGGGCCCTGGTCACCTGGCTTCCAAAGCTAGAAACCTAAACACTATGCCTGACCCCTTGTTCTTCACAACCCCAGTTTCTCGGGTCCTATCCATTCTCTATCTTCACAGCTCTTCAATCTGTTGATTTATCTGTTCTTCATATGATACACTGCTCAGGCTTACTTTAACCTTCACCTTACTTACAATAATCTCCTAACAAGTTGTCCTATCTCTATTCATGCTTAAAAGTCTTTAGATACTTTCAATTGACTTTAAAACAAAATCTAAACTTAGCCTTATGTGTAAAGTCCTGAATTATAATTGCCTATTTACATGTCCATGCAAAACACTGTAGAGCAAAGTGGCCTAAATGACTAATTTGTCATGGTTAAATCTTGGGAACAATTCCAAATGCCCATCAACTGGGGAATACATAAAAAAATATGTAATATTTTTAGACAATGGAGTATTACTCAGCAAGAAAGAAGGATAAACTCCGGGCCTTTATAAGTCAATGAATGCAAGTAGAGACCATACTCATAAGTGAAATAAAACTCCCAAACACCCTGCTCAGTGATGGCAGTGTTTTGGCTCAGAATGTCACGCTTTGATAAACTTGTGGTTATTTACATAATAATACTTTTTTGTCATTTGTAGACATCAGCTCTAAGCCATGACCCTATTCTGTAACTACAAAGATCTGTCACACTCCCACATTAACTCTCCATCTTGGGGCCACTTACATCATGCTTTCAGGTTCCACCGCACAAGCACCCACGGCTTTGGTGACATTCACTAGAAGAGCTTGGTTTATTCCAACCAGGAGGTTCACCAGGGGCTGGATTCCGCCACACCTCCGCACAATGACTCGGCTTTCATAGTCTTGGCAGCACTCTCCCAAGGCCCCAACCACATTCACAAGCACCTCTTCAGGCTGATCAGTTAAAAGTCCTACCAAAGTTTCAATGGCTTTGTATTCCCGAAACCTAAATTCAGCAGAAGAAAAGGGGATCAAGTTACTTTTAGTAGAAATTTAGCTGATAATACAAGTAACAGCTAAGCATTACTAACTCCAAGTTCTTCAGTCCCTCCCTACAAGAACCTCCGCATGCACGTACTATTCGATCTCTAGTATCAGACAACCAACCAGAAGCTTGGTGAGCATATGGCTCTTGATCACAGTCAGCTACCTGCTTCTGAGTGGTGCTCTGAGTCCCCAAGCTGGGCAGCCTCAAAGACAGAGGGACTGCGTTCAATCTCAGTACCTATGATCCGCTCCCATCTTACATAAACTACTTTATGAACAAAAGACACTAAATATTTCATGAAAATGAATTCTATATTAAATGTTTTTCCTTTTAGATGCATTAAACATGGCTGTTTAGGTCAATATGTTGGGAGCCACAGAGGCTGTATTTGATCCTATGTGGAGGGCAGGATGAGGCCTCATTACCTTAGTCAAGCTACCTCAGGCTTCAGAAAAACATCCTGCCTGGACACTGCAGGCTATTAGTTGCTAGGCAACCTTGTGTCATGTTTTACAAACTTTGCAAAAGTTTATACACCCTTACTATTGTTCAGGGGATCTTCTTGCCAACCAGGCAGATGAGTCACCACCTCATCCAGCTTTTGTCGGCTTTTCTATCTTTTTTCCTCATTCCTGCCACTATTTCTCCCCAGGTAGAATGGACCACATTGAGACCAGCAGATCCTTGCACAATGAATCTCAAGTAGTAATTTGTGCCACATAGAAAAAAGTAATCTGTTGGGCAGTTATCATCAATATTACTAATATATTTAGCACATCTTTTGTACATGGAATTTTATACTGATTTTGTTCACTATATATTTAAGATAAAAGAAAAGCATGATATACAAATAATATTCAAGACAATTTTTAAGACAATTTTGATATAAAACATTTTTCTCTTTCTAATAAAATTCAGCAAAATTTTTAAGGATGACACATTAGAAATTTTACTGCTGCAATTTAGGGAAACTTAATTAAATAACAGCTTAATTATGGCCAAGGAGATAGCTCAGTAGAATAAGTGTTTGCCTGCAAGTGCAAGGTCCTGAGTTCAATCCCCAATACCACACACACACACACACACACACACACAAACTTAATTAGCTGAGGTTACTTTTAACACATGCATAATTCACAATGTCATCATACATTCTCTATTTAGGAAACTAACTTTGTGTTAGCTGGTACCTTCTTGTTAAGAGAAATTATTAGACATGAAGCTTCCTCAAAATACACATTAAGAAGAAAAGATATATTTATGTATATATGCAGAATGGTTTGGATAACTATATTGTCGATTTCTGCTGGTCTTTTTTTTTTAAAGTTTATTTTATTAAACCACATTTATTTGTTTGTGTTATGGCCAGCTCAGCCTTCCCTAGGGGTCAGGGGGGCGGCACAGCATGTGGAGCCTGGGATCAAGCCATGGTCCCTGTGGTGGCCTAAACTTCCCGATGCACACACTTTAGACTGCTGAGCCATCTCACCAGCCTCTTCTGGTCTTTTGAAAGAAGCAGTTAATGCTTAAAATCTTTTTCTTCTTATTCTTAGTATTTTTTCTTTGAATTTCTTACAACTTTTGTGACATTGTTTTGTTCTGTATTTTTCTTTAAACCAATCTTGCATGTTTATATTTGGTAACCTGAACAACTAGTTTAAGGATAACATTATGCAACCTAATAGCCATTGTTGAATTCCTATTATTTTGATTTGTGAAATTTTGTATCATTTCTAATGCTTTTTTCTATCATTATTTTGTATTCTTAAAAATACCCATTAAGAATGTGAACTCAAATATATATATATACACACATACATATATACATATATATGTATATATATATAGAGAGAGAGAGAGAAATCTAACGATTATAATAAATACAAGTTTTGAGCACTTTGCAGTTAAGAATTACAAATAATTTAAAATAAATTTGATGAAATCATATTCGAAAATAAGGATGCCTACTTGGGAGTTGAGCTGACTCATTTGTTTATGTTTAGGACATGAAAAATAATGGAAACATTTCTATCTCTAAAGACTCAGTGGGACATTCACCCTTCACCTTGGCACATCTCTGCAGAAAGTTGGAGATTTCTAACTTAAAAGGCAAAAGCCGCCTGTTTGCACAGAAATCATGTCAGCCGCCCTTCCGCGCTACTCAAGGACATAAAACCACTGCCTAATCATGAACTGGGCAAAGAAGTCTTTCATTTCTAAGAATCCCCTCGTCTGCCAACTTAACCCACACAGTGTGTGTCCCTGAATGACATTAGAGTCAATGCTAAGAAAACAGCATGAAATTCAAAGGACACATTCAGGCCACATCAGTATTGCAGAACGCTGAGGGTGCTTTCCCTTACTTGATCACATTCTCTTTGCTGATGGAACATTTCCATATCGCCCCGGTGACAGCTGCCAAGCGCTCTTTATTATCAGTGTTATTAAGAAGAGTGGCCAGCGGTTTGAGTCCTCCATGCAGCCTGACCAGGTCCCGGGTTTCCTCGTCTTCTGCACACTGCACAAACGACAAACCAGAGGCTGTCAGTGATGCAGGTATCTCGAGTACATGGTGATGGTTAAGCAGGCTGCTATTCTACAAATGATTCTCAATGTAATGTGGTTCCACTCAGGTTTTTTCAACTTAGGGATGGTATAAAATGAATATACATCCACAGGTCTTTTCCTGCTTACTGATATGCTACATCTCGCTCTCTGTGATGCTGGACAGCAATATTGAACTGTAGGACCCAGTCATCCATGCAATTGTGATGATGAATGACTCCTATCCTTAGCTGCTATGTGGCTAAACTGTGATGTTGAGTAGTTTAGGTGTAGCCAGTGAATTTCAACTTACAATATTTTCAATTTGCCATGCTTTATTACAATGTAACCCCATTGTAAGTTGAATAGCATTAACTTCTTTTCAGATTATCATTTTATGAAGGCACCTCTAAGCAAAACATAATTTTTTTAATGTATTTAATATAGGGTCTAAAGGGTCTCACTACATAGATCAGACTCTTAGTGATCCTCCTGTTCTCAACTTCCCAACAGCTGGAATTCCAGGCATGCACCAACATGCCCCATCTTAGTCGCTGTCTCAGTGCATCCTGGGAGCTGGGCCAGCATGGCATGTGGTGCCAGAGATCAAACTCTAGTCTTTGCCTAAGCAAGGGTTTTAGTCTACTGAGCTATCTGGCCAGCCAAGTGAGATTTTTTTTCAACCAGGGATAAAACTCAGGACCTTGTGCTTGCCAGGACCAGGTGCTTATGCCACTGAGTTATCTCTTCCATCCTCTAAGCAAAATATAATTCTTGGCCATACTGCCAGCCACCTAACACTGGGTCTTTCCCCTGGTGTGGTTTTTGGGAATGCCCAACAGTTTGTCCTTATTTGGCAAGTCTCCATAGCTGGATCTGAGGTACATTGTGCTTAAACTAAACCAGAAATAGGTAAGTAAGAAACCAAGAATAGCCAGGTGTGGTGCACTCCTGTAATCCCAGCACTTTGGAGGCTGAAGCAGGAGGATAGCTATGACTTTTAGGCCAGCTTGGGTTACAAAGTAAGCTGAAGGTCAGCCTGAACTATGTAGTGAAAATTTATCTCAAAAGACAGCAGGAAAGAAAGAAAGAAAGAAAGAAAGAAAGAAAGAAAGAAAGAAAGAAAGAAAGAAAGAAAGAAAGAAAGAAAAAAGAAAGAAAGAAAGAAAGAAAGGAAGGAAGGAAGGAAGAAAGGAAGGCAGGGAAGGAGGAAGGCAGGGAGGGTGGAAGGAAGAAAGGAAGGAGTCAAGCTTTCAGGTTGAGTGGAGTATGTCTATAGGGAGATAATTCCAGTGCTTGGAAAATGTACCAGAGGAGACAGACAATAGCCGTATCAGGGATGCAGCCAAACATTTAATGACACTGAAATCTAGAGATAATTTCAATAGGTTTTCCATGGCCAGAGGAATGGTTTATATCAATACTACCTAGCCTTTTTTCAAACATATTTATGAACACTTGCATCATGCTTTGAAATAAATATTGCTGACTGGTCTCAGGCTACAGAACCAATACGTGATAAATGGAGTAAAGAGTTGCCTATGATCCTAAGCACAGTTGTTTTCTAAGATCAGGGGCTGTAGAGGCACATCATATAACATCCACGAAGGCCATCAAAAGAAATTCTTACCCCAGTGCACCACAATGATGAACCTGCTATTCTGGCTCAGTAACAAATTTAAAAATTAAATGCTCCTTCCAATTCATCCATAAAAGTTATTCCTATGAGCCATATAGACAGAGGCCATATGTCCTTATAATGAACTGAGTTTGCTCCTTTGAGTTTGTATGTTAAAATCTTAACTGCTGCTATATTACCTCAGAATAGGAGCATGTCCAGTGACAGGTAATTTCAGTTTAATGGATCTCTGGGTGGCCCTAATCCAATGTAGCTCTTCTTATGAAAAGACTAAAACACAAACTGACACAAAGGTAGCATCAATGAAGACAGGGAGGAGACAGCCACCTCACAAGTGAAGAGGAAGGCCATAGAAGACACCAACCCAACTGACACCTTAATCTCAGCCTTCCAGCCTCAGAACTCCAGGGAAATAAATTGCCATTGTGTGAGCTACCCAGTCCTTTGTTATGGCAGCCCTAGGAAAATAACTCAGTACCCAGCTGAAGCGGCTGCTTCTTCTGACTCTTTTCAGGGTACTCTCTCACCTTGCAGCTCATGAGTACCTCTCAAGGGAGCCTACTTGAATGGGTAGAAGCTGTCATAGTCAGTAACTAAGTGGGTGCTCATTCATCATGACAGACCATCTTCCCTTTTACCACTCTAAGCTGTTTTCTCGTATGCTAAGAAACTTATAATACATTATAATCACGAAGGGCAAGGGGCATAGCTCTGCATTACAGTGTATGTCTGGCAAGCACGAGGTCCTGAGTTCAATTCCAAGTACCTCCCCCCCGAAAAAAGAAGATCATGAAGATTAAAATAAGCAAACTTAGCCAAGCATTTTGGCACAATCCTATTGGTCCCAGCAAATGAGGGGGCTGAGGCAGGAGGATGACTAGTTCAAGAAGCTTTTGCAATTTGGTAAAATTCTGTCTCAAAAAACAAAAAGTTCTGGGCAAGTAGCTCAGTGGTAGAGGATTTACTTAGTGTATGCTAAGGCCCTGGGCTCAATTTTCATCACTGCAAATAGAATAATGAATAGCAAAGCTAATTATAAAAAACATACATACATACACACACACACACACACACACACATAGGCATGCAAATACATATTTATTCATTCATACTGTCTTGGGAGGAGAAACATTTCCCATGATGACTGGATTTGGGTAAGACATGCATAAAGCAATAAAAATGCATATTGACCTATTTGGTTATTTTATGCTGTTTATGTCAGGAGACACAAAGAGACATGTCTTATAGAAACGTACACAATCAGATACACGGAAGTAGGCTACTGACACACACATGTACGACACTTGCCACCATCACAAGACACTGGTTCCCAGGCCTATACATGCATGAAAATCCCAGGGATCTTGTTAAAAATGCAGACCCCGAGGTTCCTCCTGAGAGAAGGTGACCACATGTTTAGTACTGTTGCCTTGAATAGGACAAGCAAGGCCTCCTCCACAGTGGCCAGGTGGCACCCACCTGGTAAATGGCCATGGCACAGTGCTCCTGCAGCTGCTCGTTCTCACTGTTCAGGTTCTTCACTAGGTTTTCAATGATCCTTTCTGCTTTGATTGCAGCTCGGTAGTTTTCCTAGGAATCAAAGTATAGGTTTTTACATTTGTAAACTACATAAATATGAGTATCTACTCACACTTATTGATAACTATGCTTAACAACTTTTATAATTGAAAAAATAGTAGAGTCCAAGATTAACATATGCATACAACAATAATGGAATTAATCAACACTGAAAAAAAAATCACATAGAAGTTTATTTCCTTATTGTACCAGTAGTTTGATCTTTTGTTCTAATAAAAAGCTGACATGTTGGAGAAAAAAAATCCTTTACAGTCATGATAACATTAACCCTTATTGTTTTGACTAAAGGCAGTCAATGTAAGAAGGCAAAAGTAAAAGAATTGCTTTGGGCACCTCTGATGCACATTCTTGCAATGTCCCGACCACTGGAATCAACATGTCTTCATGAGAAGTCTTCAGTAACCTAGCCAACAGTGGGATGCCCCCAGCTTTACGAATGGCTTCTTTGTTGGAGTAGCTCTTACTGCAGCTCCACAGAGCCAGCGCCCCACAGCGAGCCACTTCCACATCTCTGGTTTCATACAGACTTGACTGAGCAGGTTCTATTGAATTCTGGGCGCAGTCCAGCAGGGAAACCTGGAGGACAGATGAACGCAAGGCAGATGGAAATCTTTAAAATAAAACTCATGGCCTCCTTCAATAGCTGCAGAATTGCTACTGCACTTCCATTAGGACTAAGAACACTTTAAAAATTAACCTTTATATTATACAGTACCAATGAAAAGAAATAAACAAAGCACTTCAAAAGACCTTCCTCTGGATTTGAGAGCTCTTATATTTTCTTCCCACAGGAAACAATCTCTCCACAATAGCATTTTCTTACAACATCTCTAACATTTACATTATTAATACTTATAAATCACATTCTCAGCCCTCGTGTGTTGGAAAATCAAGGTCCCTAAAACCATTAGAACTTTCCAATGAGAACTGAATAGTTTACACACTCTCAAAACCATGAGACCTTCAGGAAGATGCAGCCAGGGACAGCTCCTCTCTTTGCAATAACCGAAGCCACTAAAGACTTTAGCTAAAAGGCAATTTATTGAAAGCATTCTAAAGTGGGTCAGGTTGCCCCTTGGTGAAAGTTGTGGTGGTTAATACATTATGTCAACTTGGTTCTGTACTGGTGGGAGCAGAGGGCCAGCCCTAGGATGCAATGGGCCCACCCCAGAGTGACCCAGCACAAAGAGACCATACAAAGGGGCTGAGGAAGGGGTCGAACTTCCACTTCTTAGAGTCTTCGCATTTGGCTCAGACTTCATTTGCCTGGCTTGCAGTGCAGACTCCTCACCCTCTGGCCTGGATCCTTCAGCTTCCCTCTCAGACTCTTCAGGGTCCATCGCAGACTCTTCAATCTTCTGTCACAGACCCATGGGCTGATGAATAGAGACTTTCATGGAACACTGCAGTGAGCTTCAGACCTTGGGACTGAATTCTTCAGTCTGGGGTATGCAGACGCCCTCTGCAAACTTCCTTGTCTGACTCTGCGACTGACTGCTGTAAGCCCATCTTGTAATTCCTTATACATTGTATATCTTGTGATAATATCTGTTCCTTATATTATATCTGTTCTTCTAAGTAAAACCCTGACTAATACAGAAGTGAAATCAGCTCTTTCCCAAGCTGTGAACAGAATTACAAGTGGAAGCTGTCCCTTGCTCTTGGAGTCTCACTGTCTTTATCTGGAGATGTGGTAGACATCCTCTGTACATCCATTCTGTTTTCCCTGCTGGTCAAATTCCACATATGCTGCCTACTTAGTCATGATCATTATCCTTAATTAATCAATAATTTTTGGTACCAGGAATCAAACTCTGCACCTTGCACTTCCCAGGCAGGCACTTGTGCCACTGAGCTATATCACCAGTCCCCCAAATTTACAAGGGAGTAACTGACAGGAAGTTTAAGGACTCAGTCGCAATTCCAGATTCCTGGGAGAGCGATGCAGTGGAACTAGTCTGAATCAGGTAGAGACACCCATGAGCTAGTTAGTACAGTTACTACCATGATCCAGTTAATACAGGGCACAGTATTCACACCGCTTACAACTATTGACTACCAATAGGGTAACAATGCAAGAAAAAAATCTGAGACAATGGGCTTGAACATGGGCTAGACAACCTATGAGACTCTGCCTGCTACAGTTAGCCCCTCATCTTCTTTCATTTTAATGCATCCCCTAGGTATAAGTGCCATGGCCACCAGGCTTCATTGTGTTCCCCGCCCATGTCATGTGGGTCTGGCCACATGAAACCACTTGTACTTCCGAAGCCCTCCACACTGTGTACCAGCCGGTCTCATTTCCTTAAAATGCTTTTCCCTGATGGGTCTGCATAACAAATATTGACTTTCTAAAATTTGGCAAAACCTTCTCTTTCTGAGTTTTCTTGAGCTCCTCTCCTAGTAGAATCAGCTCTCCTCTGGTCCTCTACCATTCATCATGCTGATGTCAGTTAAATACCTAAAACTTGCCAGGGCACATTCAGATTCATCTGTATCCTCTCTGCCACCTAACCCAGCACTTGAGATAGTGACATCACTTAGTTCACAGAGAGGCATTCATTGCTGTTCCTAGCATCTATTCTATAATTTGACATGAATAGCACTGCTCAGTAAATGTCTAAAATGTTTTTCAGTGACACAGCAAGAGAGACATAAGACATGGGCCAGAGCACTGACAGCATGGATGTGTGGATGCACTCCGTGGAGCTTGTCATGTGTCCACCTGGATGCACTGTCCCTGCTTGCTCACCTACTGGGAGCCCCTCCAGAGACTGACCTCTGCCAGACACCCACCCCCACGGTGGCCAATCCTACCCTGCCTGCTCAGATTTCATCTCAAAGCACTGGGGCTGTACCAGTGACTGGTCCACCTCCCTCCAGAGCTATCTCCCTCAATTGCCATGTTCACCAGGGACTTCTGCCTGGTAAATGTGTAAAAATATATTTTTCTACTGAAAATATCTGAAATTTTCACATGAAATCTCAGAGTAATTTTGTATTTCTAGGTCATATCTCAATATTGGTGGGTAGCTCATTTAAAAATTGGAATCATGAATACCAAAAGTTTTTAACCTTGTTATTATGTCATGTCATATTGATGTACATTGAATATACTGCTACTGTTCTTCACAATCACAATACAAATTCTGACTTCAGATGTTTCTCATGGACAACTGTGTGCTCTTTTGCTGCATGCATAGTGTTCCTGCCTGGGTTTCTTGCAGATCTGTCTTCTAAATCACAGTGGGGTTCTCTCTTGGTGAGGTCCTTGCACTGAGATGAACACCTCAGAGCCCGGGCTCCCAACCCACACTCTATCCCGCAGACCTGACCCCTCACCATCTCTCCCCACACACAAAATGTGTCCTTCCAATGCTACAGACAGCATTTTAAAGTTTTTCTAATGCTAGTATACCAAAGTGATTATTCTTAAAGATGTATAACAGAAAAGATGACTCCAGAACGTGCCCCTGTGGCCACTGAATGTCCAAAGTGAGCAAGATCCAGAGGCAGCAGCTGTGTGGGTGGCACTCATGAGCTGCAGGTGACATCTTGGTACTCACCAGCTTGGTGATGCCCCCGTGCTGTCTCACTACCTGGCGGGCTCGCTTGAATTTGGCAACATTTGCAATGGTCTCCGCTGCCAAGCACTTCAGACTCTTGTAGGGAGAATCAAGTATATTAACCATAATTGGTAAACCCCCAAGATCCACAATATTCCGTTGGATTTGAGTATTTTGACTGATTTCCTTCAGGATTTTTAATGAGCCAATCTACATGGGGAGGAGTAATAGATGAATGAATGCTTAGTACATAACAAGTGCTATGTTTTTAAAAATTCCAAGTCTACCTAAAACCCTTCCCCAATTAAGTTTTTTTAAGAAACAGTTTCTATCCCCAAGGGTTCTACACATATCCTGTATTTTCCTTCATTTAGATAAACAAACATTCATTGCTCCAGAAGTGAAAGAACTAATGGAAAAGACCAAAAGAGAGAAAAAAACTAGGGAGAATGTTACTGAGAAAAATGTGTGCTCTCTAGCTCCAGTACTCCTGGTTGACTTGAAAAACCACTAATTTTGAAGGTCATGGGGCAGGGCAACGCGCGGTTCATCTCCCACTGGTGTGGCCACAATGACACCATAGTTGGCTCAGCCACTTTTCAGAGATTTGAAAGCTGCTTTTGCTTAAAACGGTCTCTTCACCTGGCTCTAAACATGTTCAGTAGGGCAACTGGAACAAAATAAAGGCTGGCAAGCCAGACATGATGGTGCACACTTGCAACTTCATTACTATGAGACACAAGGATTGCAAGTTCCAGCTCAGTCCAGGCAACTCAGGGACCTAACAAGACCTTGTCTCAAAATTAGAAATTTATTGTTTAGGAGGAGGCTAGGGGTGTGACTCAGTGTGAAGACCAGGATCCATTCTCTAGCACCAGGAAAAAGAGTCTTGATATCATGGTCTCCATGTAATGTCTGCCTCTTTTCCAGCCTTCATTTTTGGGCTAAAGACTCCAGCCAGCTTCCATGACTGGAAACACCAGACACAAAAGGAGTAAGAGGAGGTGGTTCCTGAGTTCCTCAAAGAGCTCACCCAGTCCCCAGAAGCTATGTGCATGCTCCTCCCCTGTATTAGCCTTTCTCCCTCCCTCTCCTTATTTGTATCTTCCACTTGTGACTCCTGTTTCTCCATATTTTGGTTACTGAGTAAGCTTTTCTCTTAAACTTCTGTCTTGGAGGAGCTGGTCTTATCAAGCAGCAGCAAAACACAACTTTTTCTTGAGTATGAGAAGCAGCAGCAAGTAGGCAGGTTAGCAGCACTAATATCTATAGGTAGAAGTGAGAGGCAGGGCATGGCAGCCATTCACTCTGGGAAGATAGCCATGAGGAGGCGGACTTGTGTGTGTGAGAAAACCACTCACCTTACATTTGACTTCATCTGTATCAAGCAAGTTTATTAAAACCTCCAGGCCTCCCACGTCTCTGATCGCCAGCTGACAGGTCTCTTGAGCTAGGTTGAAGTCTCTCATGGAACACAGCGCAATGACTGTGGCAGTCTGATTTCCTCCCTAGGAAGATGCAATGCCACAGAATGGTTACATAAAACTGTGCTCCACAGAAATTATAAAATGCTCAGGAATCCAAAGTAGGAAATATGTCTCCTTATACACAGCATTTTAAATTATTTTAAGTTCTCTGAGTGGACTGTAATTTGTTAACTGAATAACGTCAAGTTGAAGAAAAAGCTACATGGGGTATAATAAAGAATTATTCCAAATAAAGAGCCAACGTGCTTTATAACAAATCGGTGAGGGTGTCCCCTGCATCCTGTGAGGTACTCTAGTGGGCTAATCAGACCTAAGCGGGGACAGGGAGAGCCTTACTGGACAGCCAATCAGTCAAGAGCAGAGTTACCAGCTTGTGACTGGTGCCTCGTGTGTGAGGGGCAGAAGTCTCAGGAACTGAGCCCCCAACCCATGAAAACTAACACTGCTGTCTGGGCTGATGGTGTCAGCATGGACTGGAAATATCAGATACCCAGCTGGCATTAGCTGCCTCAGAACTCCTTCCTGGTGGGCAGGGAAAGGTCACCCCACCCCCACCATTTTGGTCACAGAATAAGCCCCTCCATTGAGCATTGTTGAATAAGAGCCAAAGAAACACTTCCTGCTCCACATCGGTCCAGGATTAGTGTAGAACAGAAAACCTGGAAAACAACCTGTAAGATGGCCCAGTGATGGCAAGAAACCCAGGGGAGGTGGAGTGAAGGCTGTGGGGAAATGGGAAGAGTAGTTTCAGAGGACCTGAAAAGGGCAGCAAGGGCAGGATGAAGAAGGAAAAAGAGAGCTTCAGTGTCACAAGGTGCCTGACAGCCCGATACAGTCACTCAAGCCACTGTCTATCTGACCAATGGCCACAGGCCACAGGCAAACAGTCATGGCGAGCCATTTGCTAAAAAAGCACAATATCAGAGCTTTTTTTGTTTTTAATGATTGATCAGTAGACTGGACCTGCCAGAGATTAAGAATTTACTACATGAAAAAAATAAAGAAAAAAAGAGTTTACTACAGGAATTCTCCAGGACCATCCACGTCATTATTGCCCCACACCCCTGACACTCTCCTGAAACCATAGCACAATGCACAGCGCTCCAACCTTTGTCACTGAGGCTGATGGCCCCTGAGAGCACTGGCAAGAGCTCTGAAATGGCTCACAAGCTATTAATCCAGAATTTTCTTTCTTCCTTTTTGTCTGTCTGTCTTTCTTTTCTTTCTTTCTTTCTTTCTTTCTTTCTTTCTTTCTTTCTTTCTTTCTTTCTTTCTTTCTTGACAGGGTCTCACTAGGTAGTCCAAGCTGGTCTTGCACTCATAGTGATCCTCCTACCTCAACCTCCTGAATGCTGCAATTACATTGTGTGCCACTATATCCAATCAAGTCTAGTACTTCTGCTGAAATACTAGTTCCAATGTCCCCTAATCTCTCTCTGTTTTAAGGGGAGAAACTTTCCTGTTTGTTAATCACTTATGTTATTATCTTCCTTATATATTATATATTGAATTAATATTGCTATTATCCTGAACTCATGTCTAATGTTGAGATTTAAATGTCATTGTAACTGTATTAAGAGGCAGAACCTTCCAGAAGTGGTTAGGTAACATGCGCTTTCATGGGTAGCCTGATGCCACTGTCCTGTTGCCAGTTAGGGTTGTAGGAGCACTCTCTGTGTGCTCCCTTACCAGTGATGCCCTTTATCATGCTCTGGCACAGCAAGGAGGCCCCTACCAGGTGCCAACACCTCGACAGTACACAATTCAGCATCCAGAGCTGAGAGAGAGACAGACAGACAGAGAGACAGAAAGAGAGAGAGATCTGTCTTCATACATTACCAAGTCTTGATATTCTATCATAGCACCAGAAAGTGGGCTGACATATACAGAAAGTAGATACTATATAATCAAATATATATATTATATATTTATGTACATTTATGTGCACTTAAATTTAAAAATATATATGCCACCAAACCCCCTCCTCTTTGATATCACACGGGTTCACATATGCAAATTCTCTTGTGATTTCAATACAATATATTACTTTTGAAATAAAATATGATGATTAGGGGGCATGCATCAAAAAGAGATGAGGAAAGAGTTTAGACCGTTGCCCCCTTTAAGAGCATGCCTTCCTCCTGTCTAGAAATGCTATGTGCAACTGTCCTGTGGTGACGTCTCCAACAGTGCCCGTTTGCACACTCGCCCTCCCCTACTGTGTAATCCAGGCTGACCCTGTGTGCAAGATTAAGTCTAGAAAGACTACACCCTTAACTTCATTATTTACATTTAAAATGAATTGTACTTTGTAGCTTTTAGTGTCTTTATGCCTCATCACCAAGAGAAATGTTTCTACCACCACTTTCCTACAATTGGCTTTACAATATAAAATAATAAATCCTCTCTTTTTTATTTTTACATTTTTAATTATTTATTTTTTAAAGAGAGTACTAAATAGTATTAAAACGGAAAAATTACAAAGGATGCAGAATTTCACTAAACAAAATAAAATGAATTTCACAGTATTTTTTATATTGAATAGTGTTGTTTTCAAATTAGTTGTTCATATTACCAGATATATGCATGCAAAATTGAAAGAAAAAAGAAATATATAAGAAAAAGGCCAAAAAAATTTTTTAAAAAGAGACAAAACAAGTTAAGCACCAACTGCCCCCTTGCACAGACCAGCAGAAATGCACAGTACAATTGTACAAACCATCCTGCTTACATACATAGATGTATCTCTTTCCCCCACTCCCTCTCCTGTACTTCTCCTCAGCTCAGTAATTCTTTCCTTTTGAACAGGTTCATTTCCTTTTCCCAGCATCCATTGTACCCTTCAGGTTTTATTTTCTCTTTCAGGTTCTCACGTTAAGGAAATAATACAGTGTGGGTCTGTACATGTGGGTCTGAATAAATCCTCTCTTTATCAGCAGTCAGATCACTAACTTCCTTATTTGGCAATATGAAACTCACCCATACCAGCACTAATCATTTATCTTTTTTTAAAAAATGCAGATATTTTGTAAATCACAAAGAAAGATGTACATGCTAAGCATCATTAAAGCAAATGAAGTAGTACATAAAAAGCTAAAAGAGAAAATGAGGAAAGCAATTCTTTTTCCTCTGAAATTAAAGGGAGTTAGAAATGGCAGTTTCTGAAGAAACAGAGATGGTTTCCTGCATGAAAAGCTAAAACTCCAAACCAAGAGTTTCAAGAGCAGGCGTTCTTCTGGTGGAGTGCCTCAGTGGAGCCTCAGCTTCCCCGGACCCCGCTCTTCCTGGCACTGAGGCACATGCTCCTCACCCTGTCAGCAGAACCTGACTGAGGACTTTCTCTGCTGCTTGTCTTTGTTTTCCACAGTTCCCTTTGGTAGCAATGTTCTGCCTAATCACTTGATCTAATCTTTGTTTACATTTTCAAGTTATCTTCACGTTTATTTTGTAAAATATGTCTACTTTTACACTTCATTTCCTTATTTACACTGTAACTAATGGCATAATATTTTAAAACCATACTATTATAGTTAATGCCCAGAAGGTCAGAGACTGTATTTAAAAAAAAAAAATCTAAACTTTCACCAATCTTGAAATTAAAAAAAAAAAAAAAAAAAAAAAACCTTGATACTCTGTATGTATCACAAAACAGTTAGATCCTTATAGAAAAAACCCTGTAAATCAGCTTTTTCTGAAAGTCTGGAAACATATTCATAGGCTTGAGCGATTTTTTTAGAACAGTTTTATATTAGGAAAAGTTAGTTTTTCCACATTTCAGGATTTACTTCTCCTCTTGTCACTGACCACATTCCCAGAAGGATTATAAATCTTTCAGAATGAATACCAGAAGACGGGAGCCAAAATGCTCAACATACAGAGCCACAAACGTTAGCCAATTGCTATTCTTTAAATACCAGCAATGTCAAAGAATTTGCAAATGTTCGTTCTGCTCTGTCCAGACGCCCCAACGTTGTGAGGAGAAGCGGCACTCACTCCTGCTTCAACTAATGGCCCCTGAGCACATAATTAGTTGCCAATATTTATTTCCACATTTTATCATGTATTGACATTTGTGAGCTTTTAAGAGCTGGAGAAAACAGTAAAAATATTGTTTTACTAGCTTCTGAAGGGTTTGGGAAAACGCTTCTAATACATTTTTCCATTTCTGAGATGAACGCAGTTCTTCTGCTAGTTGTCTTCCGGTGGCCCCTGCACCGCCTCAGACGCACTTCAGCCTCAGCCTGAGTTTCCATTCCTATTTTCTCCGGGACCAGAGGTGTTTGTTTAACACTGCAGTCGGGTTTCATACATCAGAGACAGCATGGGTGCTGTACTCTCTTGTGTTTCTTGGAATTTCTTTTTACAAAACAACATGAATTGAAGATTTTTTTTCTAAACAAGTTTTGAAATAAGGAATTGTCACCACTTCTGGCATATGGAATAAGGTCCCTTCTTTACTGCCAATAAAGAAGAAATACATTTTTTCTAAGTTATGATGAACTGTGTGTTCAAGTAGCTTCAATCCATCACTTTCCTATTCTTTCACTTGACAGATGTGGTCCACACGCTGGAAAGACAGGTGATGGGAAGGGAAACTGGGAAGCACCCATAACAGAGACACAGAGACGTGACTCAGGCCTTCATGGAGCTTATGCTTTATTGCAGGAGAAAAAGATTTGACTTCTTAAGCCTATATAAGTCACTAGAAACTATTAAGTCTGCAAAGTGCTCCAGGGGAATGGGGCTTAGAAGCGCAGCCTAAGGAACTAAGGCATCATCCCTGGAAGAATGTAGAGATCTGGATAAAAAGTAGAGGCTATCTCTCACTGGAAAGAAGGAGACACCCAAGAAAAGTATATGTAAAAACTCTTCTGAAGCAGCCTATATGTCCACCAACAAATGGAAGAGATAAGAAAAGCTTATTCATATGCAACAGAATACTATGTTGCCATAAAGAAGATAATTTGGAGTCATTTGTAGGGAAATGGATGCACTTTGAGGCCATAATGCTGTTATATTAAGTGAAATAAGTCAAACATATAAGCTTAAATATCACCTGGTTTCTATTAGATGGGAAATTCAGAGTATAGATAACTTAAAAAGCAAAGGACACATAGATAGTAAGATATACAGAGGTAGATCTTCTTGCCCATGGGAAGGAAAGCTACAGATGGAGGGAAGGGGAAGTAAAAAGAATTCACCTGTGTTACGGACATGCACTGACTCGCCAGGACAAACACAATCACCATGTGCTGCAAATGTGTGCTGATGAATGCAAGGGGCATCCTGCATCGGTGTGGGGGTGGTGCAGCTAAGAGCTCAGGAAGCCAGCACAGCCCCAGCCTGCAAGAGTACACAGTGAGCTGGAAATGCAGGTGGGTGCCAGCAGCTCGTGGGCTGAGCATTTTCGCCCTTCTATGGAGACTGGCCAGCATGGGGCAGTGGCATTTGTCAGAGCTCCTACAGCTGCAGAGTCCCCACAGAAAGATGGTAAGTGAGGTCTTGTGCACATCGTGCGAGCTCGCAAAGATCCCCAGAGGGGAACATAACTTGGACAAGAGGCTGGGGGACTCATCATGGACCACAAAGGTTTTTCAATGGAAGCTTCCATTTGTTTTTCCTTCTTGTCTGCTTTGCTCTGGAAAGGACACAGCTAAGAGATCTAAGTGTTGTGACACAGCTGAGGAATCAGTTAGAATTCATTGTTGGAGCCCCACATGACCACAGAGACACCATCCAGATCAGAGCGCCTCTCCTGTCTTTCCCTTGCCGTATGCAATCAAGCAGCAGTCAGCGAGACCCAGGGAGGTGACACCACCATCACACAGCCATCCAGCTGGCTTTCAGCACTCTCAGAATTTTTTTCCTGCAAACACGCCACTTGGACAGCAAGGAAAGGGGAGCTCTGCCAGCGACTGTTCATTAACAATGGCAGAGGGCCCAGAGCCTGGCACAGAGGTTGGCTTAGAGATGACTTTTCTCCAAGGACAAGGAGTGGCAAAATGTGCTCAGAGCGAGTGGTGCATAGCTGTGGAATTGAGTGGTAAAAGACAGTACTTTGGCTTCTGTTTATTTTCAAGCCTATTTTATATGAGTGACTCAGCACTCATAAACCCAAGACTCAGCAGAACCCAAGGAAAAGAAAATAAATATTATTTTCAGGTATAAGTCTATAGAAATATATATATAGACAGAAATATGACTCAAGCTAGTATGGTAGCAGACAACATTTTCTCAGTGCCCTGGAAGGCTGAGACAGGAAGATCACATTTTTTTTTAAATCTAAGCTTGTTGACTCTTTTTTTCTTACTATTAATCTTATTGAAAATCAGTAATCATATAGCATGTTAAAGTTGTAGGCAAATATTGAAGTGTGAAAGATATAAGATGTGGATAGACTAAATTTTAGAGAAATATTTC
>PVKN010011774.1:0-21325 GCA_004027915.1 Capromys pilorides
TACCTGGTTTTGGTTACCAATGAAAGGAAAACACAGTAAGACCAAGACTTTGGAAATGTTTGATCCAGTATGTGAATTTCTTCATAAAGATGGTTTTCTTTACCTGAAGCAGGGCTATTTATTTTTTATTTCACTACTTTTATCTTTGCATGCCTATTAAAATGAAAACGGTCTCCGATGTCTTTTAAATTTGAGGATGGAATTAATGGTTCCTAGAATACAAGGAGATGTTTGATGACACTTGAAGTAAAAGCTGTATGGGTAGATCGTCAAATAAAGACATGGATGCTGAAAGCTGGGTTTTGTGTTTTTCAATGAAAAAGCATGAACCACCAAAATGGGCCAAAACTATGAATGTCAGCTTTGTAGGTTGGTTTTTATAAGTGAAGGGTAGGGTTAGGGATTATAGTTCTGCATCTGTATGCTGTATTCCTCAAGGCAGTTAAGTTAGTAAGGCCATGTGATAAAAGGAGGAATGTGACAAGAGCGATGCATGCCTATATGTCTAAGAGCGCAAAAGAGTCCCCAGGTGTGCCCCAGTTGGTTAGGATTCTGGAGTTCCAACCAGTGCAGCAGGTGTGGAGTCAAGTGACACTGCAGGTTTGATGTCAGTTTTTTAAACTGCATTTTAGGGTGGCAACAGCCTAACAGCACAAAGGCCTAGATATTTGGACTTTAAAGTATTTAGTATCTTCAAACATAACTCCTAATTTTGCAGTTAGTGCCTTTGATCATCTTTCACTGCTTTACTGGCTAATGTGTACACTACTTTAGAAACATTTATCAATGTAAGGGTGAAAATTGGATGGGGTCAGAGATCCCTGAGATGGGAGAAGCCTAGTCATGTGAGGGACTCCTATGAGGCTGAAGTTATTTAATAAATTGCCACTTGGGTGAAGAAAAACCAGATTGGTCAGTGTGAAGTGGCTGTGTTAATTAAATCCCTTGGAATTAAGAGGTGTGGAGCTGTGATCATTAGTGGCAATGTGCAGGCTGAGCCTCAGAGTGCACAGCAGCGCTTAGTGCACCACAGAAGCAGTGCCCAGGGCTCACTCTCTGGGAGGCCAGAACAAGTGGCCTTAGGTCCGCTACAAGTCTTTCCTACTCGGGGACACGAGCAGGGCAGGCTGGAGCTGTTTTGAGGGAGAGCACTGGATCAGAGGAGGCCGAGTCCCTCGACTGTGAACTCCATGAAGGCAAGAACCTGAGTCTGCACACTGACACTCACCCTATTCCCTAGCACTGTGTCTGATACACAATAAGGACTCAAGAAGTATTTGCTGAGAAATGATGTCATAAACAAAGGGGAAATATAGGACCAATAGCCATCTTCTCCAACCACAAGTTACTATGTCTCTCTAACACTGGTTTTTGCTCACCTTAGTGAGTTTGATCTCCCAGGAAATGATCTCATTAGCTTTTGGGAAGAGTTTGTTTGTTTTTTTTTTTTTTTTTTTTTTTCAGAATATATGTATATATATTGCCCCAGTCTTCCTGTGTTTATAATTATCATCCAACTTAAAACTTCCTCAAAATGCTGCACCATGAGAGGTGCCCGCTGGAGTGCTGAAGGCATGCTTGTGTCTCTATTTGTCTATTCTCAGAGGAGACCATTTTCCTGCTGAGGCACAGGCACCCAGGCAGTTACACTTCAGGCTTCACAGCCCACAGAAGGCCTCAGCCAGGAGCTGCAGTAGTCAACATGCCCCAGCATTTGCCAGCATTTGTTCCTTGGGGCACACACTTTGGGCATTGCTAGTACCTTAACATCCAAAGCAGGGCGGAAACAAATTTGAATGCAATGTTTTGTAAGTTTCAGATGATCATATGCCTGAAAGCCTACAAATGGAACATGCCTTTATTGATTACAAGGTACAACCTCATCTTCAGGGCAGAAATGTATTATAGTCCCTCCCACTCGGTGTGGAAATAGGAATATATTTATGAAAAGGCAAATAATGACTCAGGACCTTTGATAAAAAAATTTTTAAGTGTACAATCAGTGAAATTTTATGCAGATGGGCAGGAAGTAGTATACATAGAACATGCAAAAACTTAGTTTTTAATGCCTGTAAACACATAATTAAATATAGTTGAGATTGATCAACTATAAACAAATTTGGATACATGTGAAAAATTAGTATTAATTATCCTGATGTTATGGTTTGTGTATAGGTGTCCCCCCAAAGCCTCATGCAGTCATGGGGCAGCTTCTGGAATTTGTAATTGATTATTGTGGGAATGGGTACTGTACCTCTCCTGGGGCAGGTGATTTGCATTTTAATGTAAGAAAGGAAGAGAAGTTAGCTGCTTGAGCTGCTGCTACCTCTCCCTGTGCTCTTGCTGTTAGCCCACTTACATGAAAGGTTGCCCTCTGCCATGTGCCTCTCTGCCTTGGAGCCAGCTGGGTATGGACTGAAACCTCCAGTAACTGTGAACTAAATAAACCTTAATTTCCCTCATTTTGCATGTTGGTTGTTTGTCCCAACAATGAGAGCAGAGTAACTAAGACACCTGACAAGAATTGACACAAATAAAATTGGTATAAAATAAATACACAAAAAAATGATACAAAAATGCTAAATACCACAGATATTAAAGCTGAGATACTACTGAGCCCACCAAAAAAATGTGTACACACTTCAGCAGTTTGTGGTACTATGCCTTGTGGCTAGTAGCCAACACTTTGAACACCTCTGGTGACTGTAGAGGCAAAACGTAAGTTGTATTAATCTCATGATAGCCCAATAAATTTAGTACTAAAATATTTATACTGGTTTTTCTTTTCCTGGTACATATTTTTTGACAATTTTTCTTATAATATATTCTTAATTGTTATGATAGAGGAACTGTGGCCATGAACATAGTATTTAGCATAGTAAGAATAAGTGAGGAAAGGTGAGAAAAATAATGACGGTGTCAGACTAAAATGTTAAGCCACAAGCACGTTTGCATGTAACTTTCCACTTTGGCCACTAGATGGCAGCAAGATATTTTAAAATTTCAAATGGGTCATTAGGTGGCAGTAAAATAGTTACAAAAGGAAATTAAAAAATCATGCTGTTTGTTGATGGTAATTTCAGACCAAGACATTTTCTCTTTTAAACAAACTTTCTGAGCTGACATCAGATTTTCTCTTCTCAAATGTTTTACTGTTAACCATTAACATATATCTACAAAAAAAAAAAATAGAGAATCCTTACATGCTTTTGAGAATTTTAATAACCAAAAATGAGGCCCGAGGGACAAAAGGATAAAAGGCATTAAAGTAAAACTTAAAATAAATGATAGGTGAACTCTCACAGGACCCAGAAGCGCTGGGCTGGGAACATGGAGTGCTGGTGCGGCCAGAGGGAGGTGAAGCTTCAGGCACATTCATTTTTAGGAGCCTGTCTCCTCATCTGGAAATGGGGTAACAGTGCCTGCTTAGAGACTATTTTGATAATTTAGTGACTTAATATTTAAAAACCATTTATGCTGATCATTGTGACATCTCAATACAAATTAACTTCTGTCTTTTGTAAATTAATACTTAAACCTAGAAAAATTATAATGCCTTATTTCCATACCTAAAATTGTTTTTTTCTGTACATTCTGACACCTCATCGGTCTATACCTCATCTCTTCAGTAGTACAGCTACTGTAATGAGCTCACTTCTACTTGTTACTGGGGGACAATAGTATTTTAAAACAATGGTGACAAATCCTGTACACATGCAGCAAAAAAATTAAGATGTGATCACATGGAGCCTGTGTGATGTTAGAAGAGCTGATTTGGAAGATCAGAGATGTTTTACTGATGAAGCTTCTACCCCAGGATTTCCACATCCTACCCAAGGAAGTGTCCAATTAGCAAAGCATCTAGAAAACAAACCTAGAAGAGATGGGAGAACCATAGCACTCATTTTGTTCAGTGTGGACTTCAAATGTAGATGGAACACAGTCCCGTGGAGGGTTGCCCGAAGGGGAAAGTCTGTCTCAATCCATAAGTACAAGTCTCTTGCTGTTAAATTAATTTTCAGCATGCCTGAACATGTCAGAAAATCAGAACGCTGAAAAAAAGTCACAGCTGGGAGGAGGGCCTGTATTTTGGGCTGCTTCAATTCCAACAGAACCAAGGAATAAGACAACCAAGATGTAAATCTATGATTAAGGGCTAGAGGGATAAGGAGCTGCTGTTAAAGTGAAGGTGCCCCGCCGAGGCAGCCACCTGACAACTTGATCAGGTAGATAATCACAGATCATCAGCAGGAGTAAGAGCGAGTCTCAAGCTGCAGTCACAGGGGACCAGGTGCGCTGCAGCGGCATAAAACCCAGTGATCTGAAAGCTAATTTTACCCAGGTGAGAATCGACTCTGTGCAGTAAACAGGGAATCAGATTCTCCCTTGTAGTTAAATCATTCCCAGGTAGAGGAGCCTGAAACATCAGGAGACTATTCCGACCATTAAAACGTACATTGTCCCTGTTCCAACTTGCCCATGAATTTCTATCACACTCATGCAAATAAGGACGGTTCCAAACACATTTGTTCCAGAGAAGGCATTCCCTAAAGGGCACTGACTCCCATGAAAGTATGCAAACGAAAGTGTTTGAAAAGATGAGGCTTATAGAATTCTCTGTGCCACTGTGTACTGATGAAGACCTAACACCAGGAGATGGAGCTGAATATGATCAAGATTCCGAGTAGGGGCCTGCCAAGGGCAGGGGATATGCCAGCCAGGCAGAGCAGGGTTACAGTCCAGTAACTGTATGAACTTGGGTTCTTGCTCTGGATACTACTTTAGGAACTAAAACAATAATTTAAAATTTTATAGATAATTTGTGTGTGTGTGTGTGTGTGTGTGTGTATAAGAGAGACAGAGAGGTAAGAATTATAGGAACAGTAAACTTTTTATTTATTTTAATGCATTTAGTAAAGGGTTTACAAGGTCTCACTACACAGATCAGACTCAGAGTGATCCTCCTCTTTTAAGACTCCCAAACACTGGGATTACAGGCATGAGCCACAATGCCTAGTCCAGTCGACCTCTCAGCGTGGCTGGCACTGCATGCTGGAGATCGAACTCCATCCCTGAGTTGGCCTAAGCAGGTGCTTCAATCTACTGAGCTCTCTGGCCAGTCCTTGTTTTTTTTTTATTAGTACATATCTACAGCAGATTATTCCATTCCTTGTGGGCCACTGGTATATGCATATAACACATTTAATTCATCCTCATCTCCTTCCCTTCCCCCCTCACCCTCATCTCTGGATCCCCTTCTTATTTGAGAAAGTAAAGTTTTATCACACTAAGGACTTTCTGACTTGCTATATTACGGAGGCTCTGTGACCCAATAGAACCAAACCTTGCCAAAAGCTAGAGGTGTTTATTTATTCATTTTATTTTATTTTTTTGGTACTGGGGATCAAACTCAGGACTCTGTGCTTGCCAGGCAGGTACTTAAGCTGCGGAGCTATCTGCCTGGCCCAAAAACATTTACTGTACGAAGGAAGGAAGGAATGGATGGGTAGATGAATGACAGAATGAGACTCCTAAAATATCAAATGCCAGTCTGGTCTAGGAACGGGTGGGAGGTGGGTCTTCATTCCAGGAAGGTCCGAGACAGACATCTCCGAGGTTGGGGAAGAATGTACAGCTGTCCACTGCTGCAGTATGTGCTCCACGTGCAGAGTGCTCGCGCGGTAGGAGAGCAGCAGGTTCACATACCTCGAGCGTTATTATTTGCAAATTTAAAATTTAAAACCTGACAAGACACAAGGGACATGCTTTAGGAGATATAAAACGGCTTTTCTACCCAAATATTTATCTCATTTAGCACACATGAGAAAATTGGAGAGGGAAGTTTGGCAACGTGCCTGCGGCCTCAGGCTCTGCGCTCAGGATAGCACAGTCCGTCCTGGTGCTCCGTCTCCCTCTCCTAGGTTTGCTGTACGTTTCTCAGTAGTGACTTCTCCACTTCAGTTTTGTGTAAAGATGTTAATTGATCAATTTCACATGGATAAGAAAGAATCATTTTTTCCCTCAAATGCTTATTTCCAAATAAGATATTAGCCAAATATTACAGATTTAAAAATCTATAGCAAGCCGTTCTGATATATTATACTTCAACCAGGAAGTCGATGGTAAAATCTGCTAAATATCAGCATGAAAAGTATGTATGTATATACCACCTATATATAGATATTTGTAGTCACTACCTAGAGTTTGCTTTTTAATACAGATGAGAATTTTTTGAGAAAGAAAAAATCAATTTTACCTCAGAAAATGAATTACCAGAACCCAGGAGGTATTGTGAGGGTGGAAGACAGAGATGGGGTTTTTATGGTTAAAGTCATGGCTTGATATTCGACTCTCTGGATGTCTATTATACATATTTCTATGTAAAATAATCACATTTCCTGAGAGAAAGCCTAATGTCCTTACAATTTGTTTTCTTTAACTAAGTGCCTGTTGTCAAGATTGTGAGGTGTACTAAGCCTTTTGTCCTTAGGAGCTTAATGGATATGTAGCATTGATTAGGCCCCAAGAGGGATGGAGTGTTTCAGAGGAATTATGAAATACCACAAGGCTTAAAGAAGAAAGTTTACAAGTAGAAGGAAGTGTTTTTACCTAACCAAAGCATGCACTATTTAATATATAATTTTTAAATTACAAGTGTTTTCTGAAAAAAAAACCTTTTGGAAAGGATGCCACAATTTTTAAAAGTGTTTTGGTATCAAGTATGGAAGAGAACACAGTAGGTCAAGAAACTACCTGAATGTACTAAGAAAAAAATAGTGAAAGGCAACCTCCAAATGCTACTTAGGAGAAACCCTGTTGTGGCTACCAACAGGAAGGGCTTATCAGGCGTGAGCACAGCGCACACACTGAACATGTACATAGTGATATCGGCGCCATTGCGAAGGAGGCACAGATAGCAGAATACGGGTACAGGCAACCTGCAAAACATGGCTCTGGGCCACCTGGGCCTTGGGGCCAACGGCAGACTTCAGACTTGTTTTGGGTGGTGGGGTTCTCTGAGGCACGGCCCTTGTAATGATCTCCTGCTGTAGAATCTTTAAAAGATTATCTACACACAGGACTGAGTTTTCATAAATTTTATAAGATATAAACAAAATACATACTTTTAGAGGATGAAAATGAACTGTCAATAGGAATTCTCCTCCCTTCTTCCTGTCATGCAGTGGCCCAGCCCAGTGTGGTCTCGTCTCCGCAGCGTGAGTGACACTCCTTGTGGAGACCGCTAGGGTTGGGCTCTCTGCTCCCAGGACCAGGATGCAGAGCTCCTGCCAGGTGCCTCCATCGCTCTTCTCTGTGCTTCCTGCTGCGCTAGCCCAGGAGGGCACTGTCTGATGCAGCAGTAGGACAGTGTGGTTACATCACATCTTAGAAAAAAGCATGCAAAGAAGACCCTGCTGTGAACTATAAACAATGTAGTACACAATTGAGACTACAGCTTTGGCCTTGGATTAGGTAAAAAAAAAAAAATGGCAAGAGACAAAATAAAAAGAAGCAAGCATGGTCCATCCAATCATAGATAGTTCAAGGGACACTTACCATCCTACTCCTTCTTCTAGCAGAAGTACTAAAAACCATTCATTTGTCAATTCAGGTACATCTCTGTGTTCTAGCCACTGCACACAATTGGAACAGGGGTGGAGGCAGAACGAAATGCTAAAGGATGCACCGAAATAATTACAGGTAATAATTTTGAAATTTGGTGTGAAATGGTAAAAACTACAACATGAAGAAAATAAATATGACATAAATAAAATACTATCAGACTCCAAAGTCAGGAGCAATTTCCTGACCTTATATACTACTTCTTCCCCAGATTCGAATGGTAAACAGTTAAAAAACTTTCAAGACATCTTTTCATGCATAAACATGTTTCTTCCTGCTTTAGAATGAACCTAAATAACTATAAAATGAGAAATGAGTTGTAACCAGTCATGAGTTGTAACCCTCTTTCTTCCCTGTAGCCTGCCCACCTGTTCCCAGGGTTAGGAAAGTGCTTGTTTCCCACATGCATAGTTTGAAAACTCCAGTCAAGGGCCAGGGACTCCTGCTGTTGAGCAGGAGGAAGGACTCAGCCACAACGCTTATGACTCCCCTTGCATGGAAAACGTTAGCTTGTTCTTGTTACTAAAAGGAAGTCAGAAATTCCCCCATACGGGTGGTGATTTATAAGCAGAAGAGTTGACTCATGTGGTAAAGCTAATATTAACCTAAACAAACCATTGTAATTTGGGTAGGAAATCCTTCCTTTGGAAATATGGTAAAGCAAATAAAGTAGACAATAATCACAAGGCACAGAGGCAGGATCTTGCTCGTTTCTACTCAATCCAATAAATAAAAGTGAATGACAGAATATGATGGGAAGAACACTGTCTTACTGCTGGATATATACATGATTTTTTAAGTGTGTGTGTGTGTGTGTGTGTGTATGTGTGTGTATGTGTGTGTGCAGGGTCTCACTACACAGCCCAGACTTGTAGTGATCCTCCTGATTTCTTCCTCCCTAGTGCTAGGATTACAGGCATGCACCATCATGCCCAGACTCCATCACTGGCTCAGCATACCAAAGGGTGGGGCCAGTGCAGCATGCTGTGCCAGGGACTGAACCCTGGCCCCTGTGCTTACCTAAGCAAGTGCTTAGTCCACTGAGCTATGCTGCTGGCCCTATGTGCATACTTTTTTAAAACCTTGTGTTACTCTGTATACTTTCTTACAGAGGATTTTACACCCTGTATATAGCAGTTACCACTTATAGGAGGAGATATATCCCAAGACTCCCAGTGTACACAACTATATATACATATTCATATACATACACATGTACATATACGTAGTGCTTGAAATAATAGACTATGTTGGCAGTTGATCTCATAACTAAGATATCTACCAAGTGGCAGGTAAGGTATACAGCATGGATACACTGGACAAAGGGTTGATTCATGACCTGGGTGGGACAGAGCAGCACAGTGTGACATTTCATCAGAAGGGTACACAATTAGATCTTATGAATTATTGATTTCTGGAACTTTCTATTTTATATTTTCAATCTGTGATTGACTACAGGTAAGTCAAACCACAGAAAATGAAATGAGGTGGCAGCGGCTACTGTAATAGAAATTAGTCATACTGAATAATTCTTTGCTGGAGGGGCTGCCTTTCCTGCATAGCATGCACAGTAGAACTTGGATGTCCAGCTATTGGGTATCAGTTATAGAGGGCCTCCTCTTTCCGCAAGCTAAGAAAACCAAAAAATGTCTCCACACATTGTCAATATGTTCTATGGGACAAAACTGGCCTCAGCAGAGAACTGATGTTCTAAGGAGAAAAAACAATGTACTATTTTCTGTACTGGAAAAGCAATGTAAAACGTATAATCTGTATATTTTTCCTGTAGTAGTCTCACTTGATACTTCATTCCAGTTTTGTTTGAAATTAAAATTAGGTAACAATGTTTAAATTCATTACTGACTCTTTTTTCTTTCTTTTTTTTTTTTTTTTAGTTTTTTTGATTTTGAGACAGAATCTTATTTCACAGTTCAGGCAGGCTTTGCAATTACTACATAACTCAGGCTGGTTTCCAGCTTGTGGTGATCTTCCTGTCTCAGCCTCCTGAGTGTAGAGGTTTAAGTATTCCCTGCCACACCTGCTCCATCAACCACTCTTTAAAACTACATGCATTTAACCAGGTATAACAAGTCAAATATTGCTTGGTAGTATGTGCTAGTGACCTAATGTAGTTTAGTAAGCAACTCTAATAATGCCTACCGTGTTGAAATAACTCCTGGTTTCACAGGGTAATTTTGTTGTCATTAGTGTGGTACTCAAGATAAAACCCAGAGCCTTTGCACTGGGTCACATCTCTTTCTGTGGTTTTTAGACACAGGGTCTTGCTAAGTCTCTGGGCTCCAGCCTGCCATCCTGCTGCCAGGCCTCCCAGGGTTCTGAGATGACAAACCCTTGACACCGTACCCTGTGCTGCTATTCTGATACCATGACATGAGTTTGTGAAACTCCTAGAAGGCACGGAGCTGAGTCTGGGAGACTAAGTAGCAGATATGTGGGTAAGCACTCAAACCCTAGAGTGGGGTTGTTTGGTTCTGGCCCTGGCTCTACCACTTCCTAGTGGAATAACCTGGATTAACTAGCCCCCTGCCATGCCTCTGTACCTTCCCTCTTGTCCCTGGCTGGAAAGTAGGCCAGTGTAGAGGCGCTCAGAACTGTGTAGGTGCATTCACAGTTTTCAGTGAGAGTTACTTTCATGATGTAACAATTTAAAGACGTTAATTGGATATGAATTATTTTTATCCAAGCTAGAGAAGCAGCAAAGGCAACCTATTGTCTTGAAATTGAAGTATGATATGACAATTACACTTATTCAACAACAACAAAGAAGAACATGCTGGAACTATATCTGGCATCTTCTAGACATTCTTTCTCATCGAGTATTCTAGAGCTAGAAATTTCACTCCAATCTACAAACAAAGCAAGTGAGGTTCACAGAGCCTAATGTGCTCAGAGTGATTCAGAAAATAAATTTACAAATCAGATTAACTCAGATTTGTCATATTCCAACACTAATGTCCTTTTCACAATTTTATAATTCTCTACTACAAAAACAATGATCCTAACAGAGTAGTTAACGAGGGACCAGATATCATGTGGATTCACATAAATTAGTTTATTACTGACCCTGTCCTGGCTAGTTTTCACTACATTTGACCTATGTGTAGCTGATGTTGGGGGAGGGGAAGTGAATTTTCTAAGCCTATGCCATAGGCAAGTCCTGGAAACTGAATCCAGACCCCCAAATCATGGGCTCTCAGCTAACATGTGATGCTGCCCCCCATTCTACTGTAGAAGAATAGTGAGAGGCCCAGAGGCCAAAGGGAGGCCAGAGTCGGGACATCTGTCTTTATCTGTCAGGACAGGGTGCTTGGATCTCTTCCAAAGACAGTTGTGGGATGGCTAGAAGCCAAGAGGTGGGGAACAGTGGGAGGCCTGCTGAGAAGCCTCACCAGTTTCCTTCTCTGGAGAATAAGGACTTGGATCAGCTAATGTCTAAGCTTCTTTTAATTCCTCCTACATGCCGCTCTTGCCATTCCCTTCCTTATGACTGCTTTAGTATGCAGTCTTTCCCTGCTTCATGGTCTGCCTGGCTCCATAGCTTGCACCCCTGGCCTGCCTATCTTCACCCTCTGTCTTCTCTCTCTCAATCTCAAAGCTCCAGCCAGGAGTTCCAGACTCTAGGGATCCTCTTGCTGGGGTCCTGCATTCATGAGGTTTCCTCTGTCTGAGTCATTCTTATAGCAGGCCCTGCTTCTGTTGGAAAGTAATTAATCAATTAATTCAATTTTGACAGTATGGAACTGAAGCAGGGTCATGCCACCCTTGAGCTACACCCTCAGTCCTTTCAATATTTTATTACAAGACATGGTCTCACTAACTTGCACAGACTGGCCTTCAACTTGTGATTTTTCCACCTCAGCCTCCTGAGTAGCAGGGGTTATAGGAATGTGCCTTGAGGACTGGTGAAAGTTCTGTATTCATTTACTGTACACCATGTTCATCCATCCCCCAGCATGCTCTGGGAGGGCAGAGTTTAGGTTTTCACAGCTCATAGCCACTGTGCTAATACCTGGAACATGTTAGCAACAAAATTTCCTAAATGAACCAACAGATTCATCCTGCGCAGCCCCTGTAGTTCATAAAAAGTATCAAGCACTTAATAGGTGTTTAGAAAAACATGCAACGGTAACTTCTGGTTAAGACTTAATTGTTGGCTCCAAGCTAAGTCCTTTACCTGCATTGTATCAGTCTTCATAAGGCCTCCAGGTGGGGATCACTATGATCCTACTTTTACAGATATGAAGCTGGATCTTAGAAAGATCAAACCATTTTCTTTTCAAGGTCATAGAGTTGACAACCCAGACATAACACCAACTGACTGGCTACCATATAGAGAAATTGCTGTTAACTGCATTTGAATTAATACAACTTTGGGGAGATAGCTCCGTGGCACAAGTGCATGCCTGGCAAGTGCAAGGTCATGAGTTCGAACCCCAGTCCCACCAAAAACAAAATAAAACAAAACAAATAAACATGAATACAACTTTGTAATTTTAGGGAATTTTTAAGTCTTTTGATTTATTTTGGCATAAGGTCTCACTATGCAGTTCAGACTAATTGTGATCCTCATGTCTCAGTCCAACTTCGTAATTTTAGAGAGATTTAGGTGGGTAGCTCCTGTAAGTGTCCTGGGCCTCAAACAAGGTAGAGGGTGCTAGGTACTTAGTGTATCGCTGAATGACTGTGATACAGTTCCCAGCCTAAGGACCTTAGTTTGATAAGAAAAACAAAGTCTGAGAGCATGGTAGAATGTACCACTCCTTGATGCAAATATTCTTCTCCCTTCCCCTCAAAAAGAACCTCAGTACCTGGAGAACTTCCTTCTTAGATCATCTCCCTGGACCGTGCACCTGCTACTCTGCCTCAGAAGAACTGAGTGGCTATCACCTACTGAGTGCCTCAAACTGACTTCTATAGGTTGACCTCTTACAACCCTGAGATGGGTCTCGTTATTTTTTACCTTACGAATAGGCAGTCAACAGATACTGGGGTGGGGGAGAGCAAACGCGTTGTGACAATACAGTATCTGCTGAGAGTAAGATCACATTCACTAGGACAGGGGATATCCAGCAGAGACCAAGAGTATACAAAGCAAGTTACTCCTGGTCTCCTTAAATATCTCACACGGTGACAAATACAGGACCACCGCTTTCCAGTTACACATTCACTAAATCACATATATTTCACTTTGTAAAATACCTTCACAGTATCTTTACATTTTTCTGCTTTTGTAATTGGGACTTCCATATATTTAATATTTTCCTAATAAAAGTACTTAAGTGACCCAATCCTTCCCCTTTCATAGAACCATATGAATATGCTAAGTAGTAATTTCATTTTTTAAAAAATTGTAACAGACTGGTAGCCAGTGAGTTGTGATAGCCTGCGAAAAAGCCTTCCAAAACATAAAGTTGTGACTGTTCCACATGAAAGCACAAGGCTATCTCTATAAAAATACTAACACAAAGACTGTAATACCTAACCAAAAAACAAGAATAGAAAACATTTGGATCTCTCCTGGGTATTTGTTTATTTATTTAGTATTTTAGGGAAGGGCCTTCAGGGTGTTCCAGGTCTCACTCTGGATCAGACTCGCAGTGATCCGCCTGCTTACAGCCTCCCAAGGGTTGGGAGTAGGGGCAGGGCCAGCACAGCAGGCTCGGATACCAGACTCCTGACCCCTGTGCCTACTTTCAGGCACTTTACTCTGCTGAGCTATTTGCCTGACCCTCCCCTGGGTATTTAAAAGCAACCTACTTCCTGCCTGGCGGTGAGCAAGGGATGCTGTGGCAACCCTCTCTGGGGAAACTCTGCTCCCACCAGCTGTAGCGGAGCCGAGGGGAAAGCCTCACAACACGACCCACCGGCTAACTGCAGTTCGGTAGTGTGTGAAGTCACAGATATTTTATAATCAAAATGTACTCCTACTTACCCCAGGTTACTAGAATCACAATTAGCTTCATAAGAAGTCAGAGAGATGAAGATTCCAGGGGATTTTGGAGCCCGGCTGCTTTCCCAGAGCCCACTTCACAGTCTCAGCCCTGGGGCTCACAACCTTGGCTAACCGCCTACGCACAGCAACAGGGGACATGTCTCACAGTGGGACACCCGCCCCATCTGGCTCACCTAGGAAACCATCCCAGGGAATTTTAAAAAGAGGACATTTATTTGTTTACTTAGTTATGGCACTACTGAGCATGGAACCTCAGACTTACTCACTGAGCTACACCCCCAGCAATTTTTATTTCTATTTTGAAACAGGGTTTTTTTTTTTAAGACAGGATCATGTTAAGTTGCCATGGTGGACGTAAAACATGTAATCCCTGCCTCATCCTTTTATGTTAATAATCTTAGAAAATGTTCTATAATTATGTAGAGTCCACATTATTTCCTAGGTCCCCAGCGAGACTCTGCAGCAGCAGAGCACAAACTAAAAGGTTCCTCTTGTCTGTGCCCCCTACCTCACAATGGCCCTAGAAATCTAGTTCATTGACACTGTTTTGCCTGAGAATTCCCTAGGATGGCAACCAAAAGACGTACAAACGCAAGGTCCACAATTCTCAGGAGTCTTAAAAGAACCATCTAGATATGGAAAATTTGGGTGGAATGGACTAGAAATATAATGATTTTAAGATTGCAAAAATTTATAGTCAATGTATCCTTTGGTTTAGCCATGGATTTTTAATTATAACTAATGTGCTATCAAGGCCAATACAACTATAAAGACTATATCCTGTTCAGTTTTAACTCTAACATTACGTTCTCAAAGATGCCCAAGACCACAGAACAACTCCCCTTTGGTACATCTGTGGCGAAGCTTCTGTAAGAATAAATTTCTTCTCTACTTCAGTAGAGTCTGACTTCTTCTAAGGCACAATATGTATGTGTGTGAAGGACTCATTAAAGCGAAAGGCCTTAGGGCCTCTGAAAGATTAGAGGGGTTGCAGCGGGAGGATTACCACCCGTTCTAGCTTACTTGGGCAATTTAGTACGATCCTGTCTCAAAAAAAAACCTGAGAAATAATCCTGCCTTAAAATAGAAAATAAAAATATGCCGGGGACGTAGCTTAGTGGGTAAGGCTCTGGGCCCCAGCGCAGGACTGCCATATCTAACTAAATAAACAAAAATCCTCTTCATTAAATTATTTGGAATGGTTTCCTAGGTATGTCAGCAATTTCCTTCACCAGCCAGGGAAAGTTCTGACTTCACCTCTTTGGAAGACATTCTTTTACCTCATTTTCCCGAGAAAAGATTTGATTTTCGAGGTTTTGGTTTTGTTAAAATGAGCATCTAATCCAGGAAGAAGTTCCCTGCCCGCAGTGAATTTTTAAGGAGAGCCGGAAACCAGCGGAGAGGAGCCCGACCCAGGCCCCAGCCCCGGAACACAGCCCCGGCCTGCGGGCCCTCGCGCGGCGCCGCGCCCCACGGCTGCCGGCAGGGGGCGCCCGGCCGCGGCGCGGGCTGCGCGCTCCCCGCGCCCCAAGGACCGCACCGTATCCCTATTTGCCCCAAGGTCAAAGCTCCCGCTCGGGCCCGCGGCCCCCGCTCTGCCCGCACCGAGTGGCCCCGTGGCCCGGGCGGCCCGGCGGCGCGGATGCGCTCACAATGGGCCGCGCGGAGGGCAGGGCGGCGACGCGGGTCCCGGGAGCAGAGCCGCAGCACCGGGGGAGGGGAGGGGTGCGCGCAGACGCCAGCGGCCGCGGCCCCGAGTGCGCACCGCGGGACCCGCGCCCCGCCGCCCGCCCGCCCGCCGCCGCCGCTGAGGGCGTGCTCCGGCCCCGCCCGGCCCGCACCGAGCTCGCCGCCCGCAGGGCCGCCGGGGTCCCCTCCCCCGGGCCGCCCCCGGCCGCCCAGCGCTCCAGCCTATAAGAGCGGGAGCCGGCGCGACCCGCGGACACTGTCGGGGCCGATCGGGAGCCGCCGCCGCCAGGGCGCCCTCGCCTGCCCCGCCGCGCCACCATGTCCCATCACTGGGGGTACGCCGCCCACAACGGTGAGTGGGGCCCGCCCGGCCCGACCCTGGCCCCGGCCCCGACCCCGACCCGACCCCGACCCCAGCCCGCCCGGCCGCGTCCCTGCACCTGCCGGACGGCGCCGTGCGCCCCGGGCTGTCGAGGAATCCGCAGGCCGGGCTCCCCCGACCGGGGCGGCAGCGGCAGGGCTGCGCCGAGAGCGGGAGCTGCGGACCTCGGGGAAGTCGAGGACGCCGCGCCCGCCGCCCGCCCGCCCTGCGCGGCGTGAGCACCACCTGTGGCCGCGTCCCGCGCAGCCCGCCCGGCGCGTCCCCAGCCCCGCGCCGCGACTGCCGAGTGTTTCCTGCGTTTCTCAGCTAATAACCATGTTCGGGGCCCGACGACCCCACATCTGGGTGTGCGGAGCCGGCGCAGGCTAGACGAAGCTGCGTTTGGCCCATCAGGCTCTCCTCGTCTTTAGGGGGTGAGGGGTGTGCCCCGTAGGGACCCTAACGATAAAGGGGCTTGAAGGTGCGGGTGCACCAGCCTCGAGGGGAACGTAAACCCGCGGGCGGTCTTACGTGCTTTTGCCAGCCCAAATCCGCGGCCTTAGTATCTGTTCAGTTTCCTTGCTAAATTTACATTTAAAAGACCATAAAATTAATGAATAATTATATAATACTCTTCTTTCTAAGGACTTTGCATAGATATTCATCAGAATTCTCAAAATATCTACGAGGTACATTTGTAGCATTATTACCCCATATTGCAGGTGGGGAAACTGAGGCACAGACTATATTCCCCCAAAGGTTTCTCTTTCTCAAAGATACCATTTTTGCTACTTCTAAGATTGGAGTTGAGCCGACTGGCTGCAGAATCATTGCCCTTTTGTAGGGGTTGGGATGTCCTCTTGCCCACGCTGGGGGATTCACAATCTTATGCCTTCAGGACCTGAGCACTGGCATAAGGACTTCCCCATTGCCAAAGGAGAGCGTCAGTCTCCCGTCGACATTAGCACCAGTGAAGTCAAGTATGATTCTACCCTGAAACCTCTGTGCCTTTGCTATGACCATCCGACTTCGCTAAGAATCGTCAACAATGGTCACTCTTTCAACGTAGAGTATGATGACTCCCAGAACAAAGCAGGTCAGTGTTTAAAAAGTAACTTGTGCCTTTTAGCTAGCTGCTGCTTTCCAGCTTAATGGAAGAAATCCAGAGCCTTCTTAGGAAGCTCCTTAATACTACAGTTTGTGTCGGTATTGTGGGAAGCCCCACAGATTGTCATGAGGTTGCAGGCTCAGTGAAGTAGGTGTCCTGGGGCTTTTCCTCCCTTGTGAGATTGTCTGGTTCTTATGAAGAGCATTAAATGACCACGGTACGACTTCGAAAAGTCACAAGAGGCAGGCTCCCGGGACAACATAAATAAGCCAGAGTGGAATGTGAAAATGTTGGAATTATAAGATTTTTTCTAAAATGTGTCTTCCAGGGTTGATACCTGACCACTAAAAATTCTATCTTAGGGTGTGTTATTGCCAAGAAGAGTGATGAAAACCTGTTAATTTAAAAAAAAAATTTGCATCTTTAAAAAGTGGTTGTATTCATGACTGTTTCTTGGTGTTGAGCCGATCTTGGTATCTAACCAGAAAGTCAGTGTGCAGACATAGGTGTCCAGAGTTGAGGGGATATGCCTGGCTCATGACAGACAGATCCAATTATCATAAATTATTTGCGTTAGAGTCGCTTGAAGGATGCCCGCTGCGCACTTCGTATATTTTATTTAGAAACAGGAGAAGAATCCCATTTAAACCTAGTAGCTGCCTTTTTGCTCGCTGGTTGGTTGAATTGCTCGCATCCTATTTTCCCAAGCACTTGCCTCCAAAGGTCATCGAGTGAAATGGCGCTGCCAGCCCATGTGGGTGGGGGTAGTAAGGGAGTGGGAGGAGTTGGAGAGCAAGAGAGAAAAGACTGAGGAAACGTTCAGTAACGCTGTCAAAGTTTGGGAGTCGTGCGCTAGGATGCTAATGTGGAACATGTAATTAAACCCATTACAGTCAGGTTGATTCTTTTCTAGTAGCTGTACATTATATTCATTTCATACCTTCTGTGCAGATTGTCTTAGCATTGTTTTCAATGTATCTGTGCTGTGTGCATCTCTCCTTAGTACACAGAGACATAGACACACACAACACACACAAACATCAGGTTCGCACTGTATACGTGCAGTTAAGTAGGGGGTTATGTTAAGAGTTTTTTTTTTTTTTTATTTGCTTTACCGAATAATTCTTCCATTCTGAAGAAATAGTGCTCAAATGATTAAATATGACACGGTTCTTTTGTTTATAAAAACTGATATACTTATGTGATAAAAGATCTCAAGATACTGTATATACAGGAAGGATCATCTAAGATTCCATTTTCGGTCATTCCAAAACCCAAAGAAGCGGGCAATAACAGTCTATAGCTCGGAAATTATTTTCGAAGAGGCACAGTGAAATTATTATTATCAGTGCGTGTAATGCCCAGCTCATTGTGTACTTCATGAGATGTTGAAAGTGGGGAGTTTTTTTCAACAATGAGGAAACAAATGGAAACAGATGATATAAATTCCTCCACAGTGGTTTTTACAGACTTGTGAAACAAAACTGTGACATTAACTGTGCCAGTCCTGGGAAGTGGGGTTCAGCCTTTAGCCTGATGGCTGTGAGTTCTAGTTCAGGACAGGCAGATCTGCATAAATAAGATTCAGCTCGGCCACTGACTAGCTCACTGACTTCTAGAATGAGAGTAACTTCTCTAAGTTTTAGGGTTCTGTAACTCTGGCATTGGAGTAGCTGTAGAAGCTGCCTCAGAGGAAGGATTACATGGACACCGCGTGGAGTGCCTGGCCCAAGGCCTGCAGGCTGCAGCTCCTCGCTGGTGACCACGGTGGCCGTGACCGTACTGTCCATCTGCCTTTATTAGGCCAGCGCTGCAGCTTTGTGATCTCTGAAGAAACTTTAGTTGGTTTTCAGATGAGTTTTGTGTGTTTCAATACATCCATCCTGTTTGTCATATTAAATATGAGCTACTTTTATTTATGAAGTTATTACATAATTTGTTTCACCTTGAATATATTAACTTTTGGTGGATTTTGGTATGATTAGAGCTACCCCCATTTCCCAATGATTTCTGCTGGTGAATAATGAACATGTTTAGACTGTGAAACAGAATGAAAACATTTGGGGTTCTAACCCATGTCTTCGGAGACACACACACATTATCGTCCCTAATTCTTACACCAGTTAACTGGCTGATAAGCTTCATGAAGGTGGAATGAGAGTGGGTACCTCTCTGTATCCCCAGAAATTAGCATGGTCTGAAGATACCTAAAGTAGGAAGAGAAATAACGAACACTGACAGTCACTTTGATAAAGTGAAATGAAAATGATGGAAATATGAAGGAAGCTTAGGAGTCTAGGTGGGTATTCAGAAAAGAGTTTTCAGAGTAAATAAAGCTTGCATGAAGTCTTTAAGGGTTTTGATGTCTTAGAAATAAAGAATACCTGGGGACTTTGATTGTATGTTATTGTTCTAGAAAGGCAGAGAATAAGATACATTAAAAACAAAGATCAGCAGTATTAGAGAGAGTTGTTCCCCTCGTATATGGAAAACTCCTTTGTAATTTTGCCAGTGTCTCAGTTACTTTGGTTATTCTAGAATGCAGAACGTATTAAAATGTTGACATAAAAGAAAAACTCATCTACAGAGTAAATTAAAAATTACACTTGTGGAAAAAATATCTGTTAGACTTTTTTTTTTTTTTGTTTTGTTTTTTTTGTATTTAGTACAGGGTCTGCAGGGTCACACTATGTAGATCTGACTCGTGGTGATTCTCCTGTTTTCAGCCTCCCAAGTGCTGGGATTACAGGTGCATACCACCACGCATAGTCTCAATGGCTGTCTCAGCATGTCCTGGGGGGTGGTACGGCATGCCAAGGATTGAACCATGGCCATTGCACTCTGCCTAAGCAGGCGCTTTAGTCTGCTGAGCTATCTGGGCAGCCCTGTTAGACTTTTTTTTTTTTTTAAGATCCTAGATTCTTAAAGTTAGAGCAAATAGTAGAGATACTGTAGTCAACACACTTAAATAAATATGAAGAAACAGAAAGCTCAGGAGTTTAAATTACATGCTAAGACTTCTTCCCAATTTATTGGAGAGAGGAAAGTGCAATCACATAAAAAATTTTAATAAGAACCTTCAGATGATAGCCACTTGGCATGAATATAGCATGCTTTAAAAACTTGTTACAGTGTTTTGTACACTAAAGTTCCAAAACAATGCATCAGCTATTTAAATAAGCCTTTTGTTTGGAGTTATTTTTGTTACTAACATTTTTAGATACTGCTTACCTCTTATTTTCTGCATTCATATGCTTCAGTCCCTTTGCTTTTCTCTACGTCAGTGGAATTTCAACTTTCAAGAACTTCTCATAAATTCAGATTTCCCAATACGTCCTAAATATTATCTTGTGTCCATACATAAGTACTTGGATATCAAGAACTAAGCTGCTTGAGTTTATTGACATTTAAGCTAGGAGTAAATTCTTTAATAAACTTTCACTAAGAGCTTGGCTTCAAGTTCTCATCACTTTTACAAAATTCCTGTATGACAAACCACTTTGATGAAAAATTGTTAATCCCTTGGCATATTTTTGAAATTATTAAAAAAATACCTCTGCTTGAGATATTTTATTGCCAACTTTATCCAGGAGAAATTATTAACTCCTGCTAATTCACTAACTTTTATTAATGAGTTTAAAACTCTCCTGCTTTATCACATAGGGGCAGAAGTGCTTGAGTGATTGGATCACTCCAACTAGAATTCTCATTTCTGCTGTTTTAAGATACTGGAATTCATTTACTGTTTGTTACTTAAAAAAAAAAAAAAAGAAGAAGAAAGAAAAAGAAACAAAATGCACTTCATGTGTCCTTTCAAGCAGACCACTGTCCGTACATATAATAGGTCTTTGTACCTGAATTCTGGTGGTTTTGCAAGGGACTTTCTCTAGAAGCTGCAAAATCCTCCCTCCAGGAACACTCACAGATTGAAAGGAAGCAGTGGCAGCAAATGAACCAAGAGGGAGTGTGCATGGTTAATGCATGCCATATACACGCCTTAACTAGCTGGAAAAATGACCAGAGCTCTCGTTAATTATGTTCACTTTTACTCCTGTGTGATTGCTGCACAGCATAAGCTAAAACTTCTGTTCCCTTGAATTTTGACTTTGTTTGCTCTAGTGAAAGTGACAGCTAAACATCTTTAGCTGTTTAAATGCAGTGGAGTATGCACAGTTTGCCCCACCCCCAAGTTTTCTCCGTTGACAGCAAGCGCTACAGACGGACAGCTGTCGGTAAACACAGCACACGTGATTGTGATTTTATCAGTAGTGAAAATGATAGTGTGTCCTGTAAAAATTTTCAAGATAGTCAAAGAAAAAATTGTGTAGTTGCTAGAGATACCATGTTGATTCTGTGGAATTACTCATTTGCTTCATTACTAGGGAATTGCTTAGATTTCATTTAAACTAAGAACAATTGAGTACTTGTATTTTGGATTTAAGACTGTTGACATATGCTAAAAGATATGCTAATCAGATATGTCCTAGGTAGCAGTAATAATGATTAGAAAGAAAAATACTCAAAAATGCTAAATTTTTAGTTTTATTTCATATGGAGTAGTTTATTTCAA
>PVKN010011775.1:0-21334 GCA_004027915.1 Capromys pilorides
CCCCTATAGTAAGCTGTGAGGGCTGGGCTTTGCAAAGCTTTTTCTGACTTTCTGGCCTAGTTACTTTGCGAAGATGCTTTGAACCCCTTGCAAACCGATTTTGGCTTTGCCTGCTAACAGCTATGATTGATGCCTCGCCTGGCCCACTAGCTGACTTTAGCTGGCCATGGGGTTGTTTTTAGCAATGTAAGGTGAAATAATAGTAATGTCTGAGTTGAAGCCTTCTGTTTTCTGACCCTTTGATAGAGGCCTGTTCTTTAGCAGTTTTGAACCAAGTCATATAAGCAATGACATTATTCCTGGCTAATTAGAGCCCAGCCCTGGCCAGTTTGATGCTAGGGGTAGCTGCTGTTTTTAAGAGGGTTTGCAGGTTAATGGAGGGTTAAGCAGAGACCCCATTTGCTGTGAGCTCTTACTGTGGAGGACGCTTGCCCACCGTACTAAGTAGAACTCTAGGGTCATGATTGTGCCTTTTGTCATCTCCTCTGTTACCCAAGGTTGATGTTCTGAGCAGCACTGGCTGTCACATGGTTCCGTGGTTCCAGGGCAGATGCTGGCCTAAGGACCTTGCTTGTCATTGCCTCTTGGAGTAAAGCAGTTTTGCTTATTTCTTATACTACTTGGAATCTAAGACTGGAGCACCTGAGGGACACACGGGTGATGGATTATCCGAAGACTGTCATTATTTGGATTCTGATTAATTTAACGTAGTACTAAAGGCTGAACAGGAAAGAGATCTCTAAAGTCTCTTGGGTGTGGCCAGGTTCTGTGCCTAGCCTTGTGCTCATTAAATCCTTCCTGATAGTGTGGATGTCTCTGTCCCAGTTCTGCTGTGAGGAAACCCCTCCTGGGCACAGACCAGCTAACTCACTAGTTAGGGGGCAGAGATGAGGTCTCGAGTGAGTGTGGGCCGTGGTCTCTGTGACTCCCACACGTCTGTGTTTTTTATTGCACCATATTGTTGCCTCCTAGCAGACAAGTAGCTGGGGAGTTAGGAGAGCCCAGGCTCAAGTTCGTCTTCCTATCAGTGTGTGTTGTGTTGGCTTCTGGTTGTGTTTTTGCTGTGAAGTGATAATGGCCAGTGGGTGGCATAGAGGCCTTCGAAGCATCATCGGGCTCAGGCTGTGACACGTAGTAGGGCTCTCCTGTGGTCCTCTGCAGGCTTGGAGGAGCAACAGTAGGAGCTTGAGGCTGCAGTGGATGCCCAGAGCGCCTGAGGCACTGGGGAGAGTGCAGCCTCGTTAGTGTTTCTGTCTTTCCTTTATTAAATATTGATGGGCCTAGCACTTAATATTTTCCGAGGAGCTTCAGGTTCACTTTTCCCCTTTTCCCTAAATACATTGGTTGGTACTGGTGCTTTCCTTTAAGAAAACTAGAAGTAGAAAACCACGTGAGGGCTGGAGACCATCTTTTGGACATTTACTATGTGTTCTCACCAAATCCTCACCGGGCCCTATGGTGTAGATCCAGTACGTCCCCTAGAAGTCCAGTATAGTGGGGAGGTGACTAGATTGTAGGGATCCCTGCTCAACAGTGGGGTCATCGCTGACTGCTCCCCGGGGCCTCTGCAGCGCGCAGCCCCCTCCCTGGCTTTGCCTTTCGTTCCCTGCTCCTGGCTGCCCTGGGCTGAGCAGTGTTTTCCCACCATGCTTTTCTGCCTTGGAGCCAACCAACTGTGGAGTAAGTTCCCTGCAAACCATGAGCCACAATAAATCTTTCCTCCTTTAAGTTGTCATTATCAGGTCCTCCGTGTCAGTCACAGGAAAGCTGGCCGGTACTGAAGGTATTTCGTTTCTATCTGATAAAGGAAGTGTCAGAGGTTCTGAGGTGCCCAGGTCAGAGTAGCAGCCAGTAAGGAGGTTAGAATTTGAACCTCACCATGCCTTGCTAAAGGGCAGTTGTGGGCAGGGCTGTAGCTCAGAGGCAGAGCGCTTGCTAGGCTTGTGCAAGGACCAGGATTCAGTGTTCAGTACCATATACGCACAAAGAGAAACATCGGAGTAGGAGTGCACTAAACACTGGGGAAACTGTGACCTTTAGTGAGGCCATATAATCAGGAATTATTCCTTTTGCGTTCAGCCAGTGGGGTCCTGTACCTAAGAGGTTTCATTTCCTCTGCAGGTCACTGGTGTGGCGAGTCCTGGGACTGCCAGAACTAGCAGTGATGGCAGCAGCAACACCAGCGATACTTGATCATTGTTCAGCATTTCCTAGGTGGCCATCACCACCATGAACCTTCTGTGTTCCATAACTTAATTGATTCCTTTCTACCAACTCCATGTGCTGTCTGGGAGGGTACTTAGTGTACAGATCAAGACCCTGCCCTGAGATTAAATACAGTGCCCACTGATCCGTAACAACTGGCAGAGCCAGGTTTCAGTCTGACTCCAGAGCCTAAGTTCCTAATTTTACTGCAGTGTGTACTTTCTAAACATACTACCGTATTATTTAATTTTTTCCTCAGGAATCTTTGGGTACTATGTGTATGTGTACACACACACACATGCATGTGTGTGGGTGTGTGGGTGTGCACAGGTGAGTGTGTGTGCGTGATCCCTGGGGTTTGGCTGGTGCATGCGAGGCACACACACCACCACTGAGCTATGCCTTAGCACTAGGGTATGTTTATACAACGCCTCCTCTTTCTGGTTTTCCATTCTGATTTCCTGGTCTTTAAATTTTGCAAAAGTTGGGTCACAAAGTTCCTCCAGGTTGCTACGGGCATATGAGTTTTATTTGTGCTCCGTTGAACTTCTTTGTTTCCTTTCACTTCTGCCACAAGGTGGCTGTAAGAGTTGGGACTACCAGAACCTCAGAACAGTGCCTGCCTCTTCCTCTGCCTTCACATACTCTTCCCCTTAAAACATGGATTCCTGTAATTGACCCCTGTCACCTATTTAAAGACTGTTCTGTCAAATATTCTGAGTCTCGGTTTGACACCCAGGGCGAGTCTGTTTATCTTCAGCAGCTCAACTGAAGTGATGTCCTTTCTCTCAGAAAGCTTCTGTGTGGTCTCTGCCCAGGCTGGTCCCTGCCAGAGCCACCTGCAGATCCCAACCACATCATAGGATCTTAGCCCCTCGAGTCCCTGGTTGGATGCCTGGGGGACTTGCTGTGGATCCATTATTGACGTTCTGTGTGTGTGCTTTCCCCTCGGGATGTGCCTCCCCTAGAAGTCTTTCAGGAGTGAATGCCCTCCCTCCTTTTGTGTCATTGGTTTAGCCTCATCTTCCCCCCACTGAGGGCACAGTACGACCCCCAGGAGGCTTTCAGGCAAGACCTTTAGCTACTTCAGCACACACTATACTTCATCAGTTTTTTCCTCTTTTAATTGTGAAGCATCACCTGTTTCCTTCGGATTTTCTTTGGCTCCAAATATAGCCTCCAATTACACATTACTAAATACAGACGTAATAAGGGAAATGTCAGACCTTGTTTTCCACATGTTTACGACCAAATCTTGGCCTGGCTATTAAATATTGCCCATGAAAATTGACAAAGCAATAAACAAGCTTGCAGGAGGACAGCCTCCAGGGTTGGAGCGCTGGCTCATCAGGGGTGTGTTCTGCTGGGACTGTGCTGGTGGGTAGTCGCAATGAATATTTCATACCCTCTGGATGATGCTAGGTTCCTCTGCTTCTGTTTCTCATTGCTGACCCGGCAGATTGGTTCAGCGAGGGCTTTTTCTGTGGCTTATGTGAGCCCAGTGCACGGGAGCCCTGGCTGCCCTTGTCACAGTGCACCAGGTGGCTGGCTGCCCTGTCCCTAAGAGTCGTGGCCCTGTCTCTTCTGGGATAGCAGGAGGTTCTCCTTCTACCGCATATGGCTTCTGCCTGTTCTCTATGCAAGGATAAGAGCCCTAAGAAAAGCCTGAGCCCTAAGAGGAAGCCTGAGCCCTCTTCCCCTGCCTGCCTCAGGCCTTGTTGTCATGGTGACACCAGCTATTGATGTCAGCCGGCAGCGAGGGGCACTGCTCTGTCTGCACACAGGGAAGGCAGGGTCCCCACGTGGGGTGTTTCCACACCCGAGCCCTTGCTCCTTTCACCTTGTTCAGCCCTTCTGTGTCTCTCTCTGGGCATCTGCTCTGCGCCGGGTACCTGCTGGGGGCCGAGGCTGCAGGGGTGGTTGTGTGACAGTTGCGGTTTTGTGGACGGCCTGGAAGAGGTGGCAGGCGGGGAAAGAGGAGTACAGTAAGGTTTCACAGATGTGGTGGCAAAGCCAGTGAAAAGAATGGACACAGGGAAGCGCAGGTATTGCCAGGCATAGTGACTAAAAGCAGGGCCAGACCAGGCGGGGTTGGGGGTCCCTGCTCTAGTACGTGCGTTGCTGGCTGTGTAGACTCACGCAAGCCACCCTGTCCAGCTGGGGTGAAGTATTTAGTTCCTAGGACCCTTGAAGACCAAACAGTTAATATTTATAGTGTTTAGAATAGTGCTGAGCAGTTGGGCATGGTGACGCACACCTGTAGTCCCAGTACTCTGGGAGCCTGAGGCAGGAGGACTGAAAGTTCAAACCCTGCTTGGGCAACTTAGAGAGCTCTTACTTTAGAATTCAGACAAACAAAAAAGAAGTGGGGGTGACGAGGGATGTGGCTCATTGTGAAGACCCTAGATTGACTACCTCGTGCCACACGAGACAGAAACAGAACTAAGCATGTAGAAAGAACTGTAGGAAAGATCACCAGATAAATAATAATACCCTCAACAGAAGATTAGAACGTTAGATCATATGAGACCATATATTGGTTTTTTAATAACAATTTGTAAGATTCCCTTTATTACCCTGAAATGAAATTCATAGGCAATATAGCTGTCTTAATCATACAGTCTTTAAAAACTATTCTATTGCCCTATTGATGACATGAAAGAGGACTTTTTTTAAGTAGTTCAAACTAAAATGATGTTTTAGGGCTGAAGACATAGCTCAGGGATAGAGCACTTGCCTGGTATGCAAGAGGCTCTCAGTGCTGCAGAAGAAGAAAAAGTGCAATTTAGGTTCTGCCATGTGCTTCAGAGTGTAAGTGCTGCTGGTGACAGCAGGCGGTGGTGTGGCAGGGCTGTGCGCGCGTGCAGTTGGGAAAGGAGGTCCCCAGTGCTGCGAGTGCTGCTCCGAAACACAGACCACTGTAGCCCCACCATCCAAACAACACTGATGGGGTGTTAGGGCCTGCGCGGGAATCAAGGAAATCCTCTCTTGAGTAACCTGCCATACACTAAAACCATGTCCAAAAAAGTTGTGCTTTTAATAAAATAAAAAATATACTCTAGGTTCGAGAGACAGCTCCCCTCACCCCCCCATGTGAATGTCATTTGAAAGTGACATAGGTCACAGGCAAGTTTTCACATAGTTTTTCCAGATAATTTTTTTATCTGTTGCTGACTTTGATCCATTAAATATCTATCCCTTCTGGTGTCACTCCAAGGTCTGCCTCCAGATTTCTGTCATGCCTGGGGCACCCCGTTAAGAACTGCTGTGGTGAACCTCAGAGTGGGGAGCTAGAAACAAGCTCTGTACTTGACAGTGAGGTGTCCCCCTGAGTGTTGTGGCACACACCTGTAATCCCAGCATGCTGGAGGATGAGGCAGGAAGAGTACCATGAGTTCGAGGCCAGCCTGGGCTGTATAGTGAGTTCAAGGCCAACTTGAACTGCAGGAAGACCTTTTCCCAAAAAGCAAAACAAATTTCAAAATGAGATGAAGTAATGCGCTCCTGTTTGCCTCCTAGGAAGAGCCCCTAGCTGTGGCTAAGGCTGGCTTCCGGGAGCCTCACATGCAGGCCAATAAGAACCATCAGAGAAGACATTAGATAGCTTGTGGCTCTGCAGAGAAGAGCTGCGAGCTCTGGAGAGTGACAGGTGGGGACACCCTAAGGCCTAGTACTTGCAGGAAAGGGAGGTGCTTTTGCTGCCTGCATCCCTGCAGATGAAGGAGCGTCCCCCGCTATCCAGCCCACCTTCTCCCCAGTCTCTTGCTTGACTTGTTTCACTTCTGTGCCTCCTCCATGCCTGACGTCACTGTCGAGGAGTCTCTTACCAAGAATAGTGTCTTCCTCTCCCCTTCCACCCTCACTATCTGGCCCTCCTCACCGGCCACCCTCTGTCCCACCACCACATAGAAGCTGGCGCCTCCGGGCTTCCTGGTGACCACCCCACCTCCCACCTGTGGCTTCTCCAGTGTCAAGATCAGAATCGCCTGGAGGGCCTGGGAACCTGCAGGTTCCCCCTGGAGATTTTACTCATGGGTTCCCCAGGAGCCTGTGCTGCAGACCTGTTTTAGGTCAAGCTTAACATCAGGGTCCCTCCAGCCTGGATAAGCACAGCTTTCTAACTTCATCTAAGAGACCCCCCAGCTTGCTGTCTCCTGAGTGCAGGGCACACAGAAATTGTCACCCGGGGTCTTTCTGCATGGGTGCCCTCTCACTTTTTCTTCTCTACCTGTTATTTATTTCTTAGAACCTCACTCAGAGGTCATGGCTTTTGAAATATCCTTCCCTTCTAGCATAGTAAAAATTGATTGCACTTCTTTTAAAAAGATTAATCACATTTTTCTTCAGTGATTCATTTATTAACTTGTTTAGCTATTACGAGGTCAGAGTCCTTGACCTTTAGATCCCTAGAATTTTTGCAAGAAGACCTTTAAAAATTTATCTTCAGTGGAAGGCAGCAGGTACTGCACTTTAAGGGAATCCTTTATCCATGGAGTGAATACATTTTGCATGAGGAGAGCACACACGGAGTGGGATGGAGCGTGGTTAGTTTGGCTGCTAAAGCTGCTGCTGTTCTTCCTTGCTGAGGTCCTCCATCCTCCTGTCTTCCTGTTCCTGTCAGCCTGACCTCTAGCCCCAAGCCTCTCCTGTACTGCTAAACAGAGATCTGAAGCCTGGGTAGGAAACGGCCCTGCTGCAGAAAGAAAGGGCCGTGCCTGCAAAGGACGGCAGTGGCCTGAGCAGGCTGCACCGTGGGCAGTCAGGGCATTGCCTGCCGCCAGCTTCCCTCGCTTTTCTTTGTGCCTCTTGCTGGATTCTTTCTTCCTCCTGCTGATTCTCTGTTGGGGATTCACCAAGCTTCAGTTCTGAGCAGCTTCAGTTTCACCTCTGCGTTTGATTCCCTAAGCCCATACATTGATGCAATGAAGTCCTGGATTTCTCAAGCTTTAAGATGCATCTGAGTCCCCTGGGGTCTTGTTGAAGTGCAGATTCTGACTTAGTGGACCCGAGAGCGTTTCTTACCTACTCACAGCTGATGCCCTGCTGACGGTCTATGGCAGCACTGTTAGAAGTGCCATTGCCAGTTATGTTTTCTCCCCCACAACCCATCTTGGGCTTTGAACTTGGGACCAGGCACAGAAAACAAACGGAAAGAGAATGGTTAAAATTCCCTCCCTGTTGATGATACACTGGGCTTTGTGCTAAGCTTCCGCTACACTGTTGCTTTTATTCGGCAGAACACTCCTAATGAGACTGAGACTGAGACTGAGACGGCTCTCACTGCTGTTATTGCATGCATTTTGCAAAAGGAACTTTACCTTTGGTCCTGGAGCTGGCTGTGCTCCCCAACTGCACAATAAGGTGGGGCCCTGGCCCGCACCCCTGGGGTAGTCCTGTGGCAGCGCATGTGGGTGCCTCATTAGCTGCAGCTCCTCAGGTCTCCCGTGGCCCCAGGCATGGTCTCCCATGTCCTTGCCTTGTGGGAGGAAATTCGGAGTGGGCTAAGAGGTGACCTCTTGCCCACCTGTCAGGCGTGCGCCACATTTAAAAGGTGCCTCTTTGTCAAGCTTCTCAACACTTCACAATATTTTGACATGGCAAGGAGAAAAAAATGGAATTGCTTTGAAATATTTCTCTTCCTTGAATTCTCATCCTCAGACCATGTGACTAAATTGAAGTTGACTCATAGGATTCCAGTTTAACATATGCAGTTACTATAGCAATTGAGGTTTCCTTAGTAACAGTTGCAAAAATAATCTGGCCCCAATTAATAATACATTTTAAAGCTCTTTCTGCTCTATACTGAACAACCCAGTTTTGTTGGCCAAGAACCAGATAATTCAGGTGGTGTCATTTGCGCTGATAGAGATATCATTTGTGTGCGGTGAATTGGATTGGAAGGAGAAGACAAGGGAGCGGTGGTTTCGAGTGTGATAGGAACACGCTGCAGAAAAGTTGGGAACCACTAATGCCAGCCAGGCTCCAGGACTCAGGAGCTTCAGGGCCGACCCAGCCTGGGTTCCCAGCACGCCCCGGAAGAGTGTCTGCCTTTGAAAAGGAGAGAGGTGGGGCTCAGTAACAACAACAAAAAAAGTGGTAACGGGGTTAGGCTTTCTCCTCATTTGGTGTGTGGTATGTTCTCCCTGATGGGAGGGCAGTTAGTATGTGAGCTGGGCTGTCCTTCAAGCGGAGAAAGCCTTGCTTTATGCCTGGAGCTGTGTCCTCAGCAGTTCTTCAGTAATGGCTCTGGACTTACGAGCTTCCCAGAGCTCATAGCCCTTCAGGAGCTCCTGGGGTGCAACACGGGGGAAGCTGAGTCTGTGGGTTTCACAAGGTTGGATTCCTTGACGTCTGGGGTTCTATCCTTTGCATGTGCAGAGCTGGCCATCCAGGAACTCAGGGGGACGCCAGCCGTCAGCTGTGCCCCCCCTGTGCCCGGGTACAGTTCTACTCCTACAGCTAGGCTGGGCTTAAAGGAACCCGAGCATGCTCTGCAGGGTGCCAGAGGCCAGCTGAGGGCAAACATGCCGCCTGGTGCAGGAGGCCTGGTGGCTCCCCTGTGTGAGGTCCCTCCCTCCTCCTGGCTTTTTCTCTCTCTTTTTCTCTCTGCTGGCAAGTGGCCAGAACTCGAAGCAAAGCGAAGAGTGGGGTGGGATGATGTTTTCACTAGTGGTGACCTCTAAGAAGCTCACATTTTTGTATTTTTCCTTTTTTCTTTCATTTTTTAGACGCGGGTAGCAAGGTAGAGAAGGGAAAGCTGAGCCAAGAATAATAATGACAGCGTGGGTAGGTTCTCAGATTACCTCAATAACATTCAGTTTATTAGACATTGGCTTCTTGCCACCTTAAGGGTGAACAGGTTGGAGATTAGCAGCTAGGCTGTCACCCTGGAGTCTGCACTGCTGCTGGAGCAGGGACGCAGCCTGAGTTGGCTCTGTTTGGTCACATAGCTCTTCACTCCCTCCTCAGCTGCTGGGAGGCAGCTGTGGGAGGTGAGGAGACGTGGGTGGAGCCAGACCCTGAAGGGCCTTTCTTATTTGTTTTTCTTTGAGTTATGGTCCTCAAAGCCTGCAGCCTCATAGTTCATACCCAGTTGTGTGGCTGAGCTGTTCCTCCTGCCTCAGTTTCCGAAGTGCTGGGTCACAGGCATGTATCACCACGCTCTGCTGTGTCTGGCCTGATGGGCATTTTGACTAGGAGAGGGAATTTTCCTCTAGAACCTGTACATAGTTACGAGCTATCGAATGTTTTATGCAGGGACAGGATGCAGGCAGGCCTTGGTGGCCGGGAAAGTGGCAAGAGACAGGGAGAGATGAGTAGGGCCTGTCCTGGGAGTGGCAAAGAAGCAGCAGATGGAAGGGAATCCTTGGACCAAGCCATGTTTTGGAGGGAGCCTGTTTATGACAAGTCCTGTAGGAAGGGTGCTGGGCTATACCGGGCTCCAAGCCCAGATGCGAGATGCGGAAGGGGCCACATTTCCAGGGGTGCGTAGCCCTGCTGCTGAGCCACTTGCCGTCCTTTCACAGTGACAAAACTGCAGGTGAGCAAGTCGAAGAGGACCCTCACCTTGGTGGAGAACAGGCCCATTCAGCTGAACTGCTCCGTCAAGTCCCAGACCAGCCAGAACTCCCACTTCGCTGTGCTCTGGTACGTGCACAAGCCCTCCGACGCCGACGGCAAGCTCATCCTCAAAACCACGCACAGCTCCACTTTTGAGTATGGCACCTACGCCGAGGAGGAGGGCCTGCGGCCCCGGCTGCAGTTTGAGCGGCACGTGGCTGGGGGCCTGTTCAGCCTCACAGTCCAGAGGGCCGAGGTCAGTGACAGCGGCAGCTACTACTGCCACGTGGAGGAGTGGCTGCTGAGCCCCAACTACGCCTGGTATAAGTTGGCAGAGGAGGTCTCGGGTCGCACGGAAGTCACTGTGAAGCAACCAGGTAAGGGCAGAAGGTGAAGTCATCTGGGGCCGGGGGCTTCCTGCTGAGACTTGTGGGGCTGGGCAGGCTCTGTGAGCCCCACGGGGGAACTCAAATGTAAGGTGCATCTTCTGGGTGCCTGTGGAATGCTTCTCTCCAACCTCGGAGGGTCCTCACAGGAGCGAAAGCTCTCAGGGACACTGTCTGCCCCAGGGATCCTTGCAGGCAGCTGCGCTTGGCAAAATGCGACAATGCGAGAGTCCTTGGCAACTCCTGATTCTTTTTCTGGGTTGCGGTTTGTACCCTGGATCTCAGCCTGGCACCTGCTGCGCACCCAGAATTCCTGCCTAGGAGCCTTTGCAAGTTCTAGCTGTCTTTCCCTCTTCCTCGGCCTTTCGGAGCTGCCTCTGCCAGGCGTTGCTGTCCCCAGACTGAGTTAGCCTCTGGTCCTTCTCAGGCCTTGGCAGGGAGCCCTCGGCAGGGCCTCTGCCCTCTGGGAGTGGGTCCAGGGGGAAAGACTAATGGCCCTGCAGTCCCTAGTGCCGCAGCCCGGTCCCCTCACAGGTGGTAGCTCTGCCCCTCCCATAACCAGGAGAACCTTGGTCATTTCCTTGTAGCCACTCACAGGTGGTCCCTCTCTCAGTCTCTCCGCCACTTCCTTAGGAGCTTAGCTCCTCCCAGGTGGTGAGGTGAGGCCGAGAGGGCCCCCTCCATTCCTGCTTCCCACATCCTGTGTCAGAAACGCCATGGGACTCTAGGCTCCGGGTCTCCTATGCCTGTCTCCATGCCTTGGTGTGCGCCCCTGTGCCTGGCCCATCCATCTCCAGAAGTTCACTCCCAGCACCCCCAGGCATCTGCCGTGCATCACAAGTGGACCTCATAGAATATAATAATCAGCTATTTCTTCTGCACCGCTCTGTGGGCCTCCTAAGAACAGGCTGTGCCTGCATCTTCAGCCGTGGGCCCGGCGCCCTCAGTAAGCACTGGCTGAGTAGGCCTGAAGGCTTTCCTGAATACCACAGGGCCTTGTGTGTGCTGCGGTCCCAGCCTGGAGCGTGCTGGTCGTGGATACTCATTTACCTCCTTTCTCTGAAAGGTATTTCTAGCTCGTCTTAACTGCAGCGGTACCCTGGTGCCTCTGGCTTCCCTTCCCCACACCCTTGTAAGTCGATATCAGCACCTGGCATCTTTTCATTTACTTACTCCTGTCAGTAATTGTGAAGCACTTATTCATGTTTATACTTAGAATCACTTAGCGGCTAGTATATTATTCATTATTTCAGCATCCAGATACAAAAAAGATTTGTTGTCCACCTCTTCCGTGAAAATCAAACTCCCTGAATGATCCCAAGGACTTGATTTTCTTCCCCACTGCGAGCCTCCCATGGAGTCTCATAAACATTTATCCAGGGGACACTAGGACCAGTTGGACCCCAGATGTGGCTGGTTTCCTTTGGGATACCAGGCCAGTCCCTGCTGTGGGAGGGAGGTGGCCCTGGACACACCCTTGAGCACAGTGGACTCGGTGTCCTCCTCGAAGCCTCTGGCCAGCTCTGCTCAGCATGCCCCACCCTCCGCCCTGTGCTTCCTGCCCTGTCGTGTCTGACAGAGTACAGCTTTCTGGAGCCGGTGTTCCTCCATGAGGGTGGTGAACTGGGGACAGCTGCTACTGTCACACCAGACGCCCTGACACCTGGTGCTCACACGCGGGCCCAGGGTGCAGTGTGCGCGGGGCCGCAGCTGAGTGGTCGCTGTGTCTGCCCATCCGGCCTTTGTGCCCCTATATACTTGGAAGGTGCCCATTCACTTCCACTCAGAAAGGCCCACGCGACCCACTGTGGGCACCTCGTGATGTCTCTCCTCCCCCTTCCAGACAGCCGCCTGAAGCTCAGCCAAGCCCAGGGGAACCTGTCAGTTCTGGAGACCCGGCAGGTGCAGCTGGAGTGTGTGGTCCTGAACCGCACCAGCGCGGCCTCGCAGCTCGTGGTGGAATGGTTCGTGTGGAAGCCCAACCAGCCGGAGCGCGAGACGGTGGCGCACCTGAGCCGAGAGGCCATCTTCCGCTATGGAGAGCAGGCCGCCAAGAACCACCTGCAGGGACGGCTTCACCTGGAGAGCCCCTCGCCTGGCTTGTACCGGCTCTTCATCCAGAACGTGGCAGTGCAGGACAGTGGCACCTACAGCTGCCGCGTGGAGGAGTGGCTGCCCAGCCCCAGTGGCGTGTGGTACAAGCGGGCGGAGGACACCGCTGGGCAGACGTTGGTGACAGTCATGCGACCGGGTGAGACACAAGTCCCCATCCTCTCCCTTAGGTGTTTCTACTTTATGTGCTGGGTAAAATCAGTTTATCTTTTGTGGTTGAATCTATGTGTTAACATTTTATATGTATGTTCAAAATGATCTCAGTTGTTTTTTTTCCCCCCCAAGAATGGAAGACTGCCTTTTAGCTTGGCCAAACGTGCCTTGACTTTTAAATTAGAATAATTAATTATCCTATAGGTCAAAGTGTTTTCTTTTTAAAGACTAGATTCATATTAGTGGTTGATACGAGAAAGAAAAATCTTAAAGTGATAGCCATGTGGTTCAAAAGTCGAGCTTGTGAAATTTCAGAGGAAAAGAGTTGATTCTTTAAATAGAAGGAGTTAAGTACCTGTCACCTCTCCTCTGTCCCTTCCTAATAATCTTATTGGTGCTAATGACTGTTCTGTGTGGCCTTTTGCTTTCCCTTTCTGTGGTGCTGCTTCAGAAGTACCTAAATGGGTACAATTACTGGTATAATTGTTGTCACACATTTAAGCACAAGCTGAGATGTGCAGGGTCTCGCTGACAGTCTCCACGCAGATGCAGCACACGGCTTTGCAGCTTCTGTCACCGCGAGTGCCCTGCCGCGTTCCGAGCGCCACAGTGTGGTTGGAACTGCGACAAGTTTTCAGCACGTGTCATGTCTCGGTGGAGCTGCTCTCTTGGTTGGTAGCATGGTGGAGCATCAGGGTGTATGTCACAGGGTGTGCTTCGGGGAGCTGAGCCTACCCTGTGCTCTAGGGGCGCTCACTTGACTGTGTCTCCCTGCACTTTGAGCTTTTCACATTTTCCATGGACTTTTCTTTAGCTGTGCAGCTTCCTGGCGAGAGACTTCCACTTGTCTAAGAAAAACTGCTGCAGGGAATGCAGAGCTGAGTACTCTGCTCTGATTCCCACCCATTTTGCAGGTCCCCAGACTGAGGCCCCTTGGTGGGAACAGACAGGTGGCTGTGGAGTGCCCGCTCAGCCCTGAGGCGGTTAGGAGACCCAATCGCGTTCAGTCCTCCCAGCAATCCAGGGGCAGTGAAGCTACAGGGAAGGCTAGCAGCACGGGAAGAGCTGGGAGAGTGGTTTCCTGCTTTGTATTGTTAATGCATGCAGAGCATTGTTAGAAGAGAAGAAAGCAAAGGGAGTGGAGGCTGGCAGGTGACCTGCAGGAGCAGAATGCTTGGAGGTCTGACCTACCTGGCCACCGTGCCACCATGGGCTCTTTCAGCTGTCACCCAGCACCAGCACTGCGGTGAGCTCACCGGTCACCAGCGTGGGAGTGCTCTCTGGTTGCGGGCGCAGGTCTCTGGTGCACAGGTCTCCCGAGGCTCTGGCTTTATGCTTCAGCTGTGCTCTGGGGAAAGCCAGCCGCGTGGGTTTGGAGAGTGTGAGTCACCTGTAGCTGGGTCATTGTCCTCTGCCCTGCCATTTGCTGTCCCGCGGCAGTCTCTGGTAGTGCTCTGCGCCTGTGGCTGGCACCAGGCTACTGGACTTCCCCAGTGGGAGGCCAACTGCACCAGCCCGGAAGGGCAGAGCCCCACGGAAGTCATGAGAGCCTTTGGTCGGCGTCCACCTGTGAGGACGCTGAGCCCAGGAGAGCCCTGAGAACTGCCCCTGTTGGTCTCCATCCAAGTGGAGTCTGAGTTAGCCTGTCCCCTTCTGTATGACATCAGCATCTCACATGGACAGTCCATAACAGAGCCAAAGGAAAGCCTGTAGGAGCGAGTGAGTTGTTTGTTCAGAACCTATCATAGCGACCCAAAAGAAAGCAGAGGAAAAGGCAGCGGCAGACCTGGAGCGCGAGGCTGTCTGGTGGTGGCTGTGAGCTGTGCTTCCTTGTGGGGTCTGTCCTGTGATGGTTCTCCGCCTCCTGCCTCAGCTGGGACCGGATGTCAATGTGCACCCTCCTGGGAAGTGGGAGCGGTGCCTTGGGGCCTGGTGTCCACCCTTCAGCTTCTGTCCTTAGGCGCAGTGTGTGCTTCCTTAGGTTCACTATAGCTTAGGCTGTAAGCTATGTGCACACAATTTAAATTGAACAACAGCTCCTGAGTGGATGTGTTTACTTCCTGGGGTTGCTATAACCACCTGCCCTCTACTTGGTAGCATAAAACAAAAGAGACATGTTCTCGCAGGTTGTGGGGGCCCGCAGGGCAGGGTGAGGGTGGCCTCGCAGCCATGTCCTGGGGTTCTGAGCTGAAGCTCTGGGCACTCTTCCCACTCCTGGTGCCCAGGCAGCCTGGACGGTGCTGCCCTTGGGATGCCAGCTCTCCTCGTGTGCTTGGCTGGCAGCACACTACAGCCTGGCAGCCCAAACAGCTCCTGATGGGGGGACCCCGGGTCGGGGGGCCAGCGTGGCAGTGTTCTGGAGATGTCCTCTTTCCAGCTGGTAGATGGTGCCTTCTCACAATGTCATCTCATAGCCTCACATGGAAGTATCTAGAGAAAGGGAGACAGGGTTCTTTGCCTTCTTAGGAGGTCACCATTCCTACTAGCTTAGGGTCCAACCCTTGTGACCCCATTTCACTAATATGACCTTCTAAAATTCCCCCCACTATGATTGCATTGGGGGTAAACACTTCAGCCTGTAAATGGGTTGGGCAGCGGCACAGCTCAGTCCCCAGCACCCATCACTGGATTGAGGGTCTACCATAATCTAGTATAACCTTATCTAGATAATTCATCTGTAAAGAATCCCTTTCCAAATATGATCACCTCCCAAGAGTCTAAGTGGATGAGCATTCAGAGGAGAAACCACTCAGCCACTAAAAGTGGTTCTTGGAATAAGTGTCCTTCTTCCCTGGAGCCCGACAATGAGCCACAGTGTCAGTGTCTTCTGAATTCTTCCATAGGTATTTTCTTCAAATATAAACAGATATGTATGTCAGAATAAAGTATGTTCTGGATTCTTAGCAGTTTTTCCAGAACCTCTCTCCACATTTCTGCACATACCTCAGCCCGTTTCCTTTCTGATATGGCAGCAGCCCTGTGCCATCCATGTGAGGCAGGGGTTTGTTATCATTGAAAGCTCCAAGAAGTTCATCATCTCCATAGAAGGGCGTAGAGTCTTGCGCAGAGTGGCATACAGCATGATGTAGTTAGCAGCGGGCATTGAATTTGTTTCTCTCTTATTTGCGCCTTGTCTTTCCCCAGATGCTGCCCTTCAGGTGGACACTGTGGTCCCCAATGCCACTGTCTCTGAGAAGGCCGCCTTTCAGCTAGACTGCAGCATTGTGTCCCGCTCGAGCCAGGACTCCCGCTTTGCTGTGGCCTGGTATTCCCTGAGGACTAAAGCTGGAGGGAAAGGGGGCAGCCTTGGCTTGGAAGAGCAAGAGGGGGAAAAAGAGGATGAGGAAGAAGAGGAAGAGGAGGCAGACCCAACAGAGCGGACAGTCCTGCTGAGCGTGGGCCCGGATGCCGTCTTTGGCCCAGAGGGCCATCCCTGGGAAGGCAGACTCCGCTTCCAGAGGCTCTCGCCTCTGCTCTACCGGCTCACGGTGCTGCAGGCGAGCCCCCACGACACGGGAAACTATTCCTGCCACGTGGAAGAGTGGCTGCCAAGCCCCCAGAAGGAGTGGTACCGGCTGACGGAGGAGGAGTCTGCCCCCATTGGCATCCGTGTGCTGGACACAAGTGAGTTTCTTTGTATCTGGAGGACCATGCAGAGCCTGATGCAATAAGTTAATGGGCACTCTTCTTAATGGTCACGAGCATTTGTTAGGAATGTTTGAGGCGTGGTAGGATTTCACACACTTACCCCGGAGTTGCTCATGTGAAAAGGAGGGAGGGTATGGAAAGCAAAGCTATCTGTACCACATCATCTTTGTGGTGCCCCTGATGTTCCTCCAGCAAGGTGGCTTTGCTACCTTGCAGAATACAGAACCTGGTTTCTCTTTAGGAAGCAACCAAGTGTTTCACATTCTTAAAGAGAGAAAACATACAAAGCTTGTGAATCATTCTTTTTCTTGCGTCACTTTAGTTTTGGACCATGCTTGGGCAGTGTAGCTAGACTTTGCATGCGTGATGGGGAGGACCAGTCTTGGTGGGCAGCAACGCTGCCAGGAGAGCTGGGAGGGGTGCAGCCGCAGAGGAGTCCCCAGTGTGGCGCTCATAGGCTCGGGCAACTTTAGCGTGAAGGGATCCATGAGGGAACAACTGCTGTCCTGAGGTATTTGTTCTAACAAGGCACTTTATGATTGTGTCCCTGTCAAAATGTGAGTGTATCAGACTGAAAATAGTGTTTGTTACTATGGAATTAGCCTGTAATACAGATATAAAAAGTTTACTAGAACTTTTATCTTCCTCTCAAGTCAGAACACTTGCCCCATAATCGCGCGTGCATTTTGTGAGTCCTCGCTCTGCTTTGATCGCCTCCTGGGAACCTTCTAGTAAATGCTGCTGAGACTTTGTGGGTCACAAGCAGTTGACTGTCAGCAGTTTCACGTACTTGGCATCCAGGAAGTCTGAATGTGCATTAGCTAAGAAAAGAGTGCTACTGAGGAATAACAGCTCTGCCATGGAAGGGAGAGGAGAAGAGTCTTAAGTCGTGCATAGGCTGCAGAACGCGCATTCATAGTCTGCTCAATAACTCTGTGTCCCAAAGTAAAAGAGAGGGGCCCAGGGGTACCTAGCTCCATGGGCATCTAGGGTTACTAAACTTAGAGCCTAGGAATCACCCAGCAGCCATATGCTGCAGAGAAAGTGTAGCTTCCAGAGGCCAGGCACCTGGACCTTCCGCTGAGGTCTGGGGACCTGCTGAGCACCCCTCGCCCTGGGCGGGGCACCTGGATTTATTCTCTTCCACGTCCCGCCGTAGGGATTAGGCCACAGTGTGTCTGCGCTCTGTGTGGCCTCGGGCACACTGGCCATGGTGAGGGATCTGTGGCGAGGTTTTCATTGGCAATGTCAAACGAACAAGCACGATTCCTGGTAACCCTCCTCTTGGAACCAGAAGGGAGCATGCTGGATTTCCTAAGAAGGAAGTTTGGAGTCAACCCAAGTGCAAAGGGACACATAAAGGGTAACCACAGCAGAGGTGGGACTGAGTGTGAGCCACCTCCTCGCTGTCCTGGGCACAGTGGAGTTGACAGGAAGTGGGCTCCACTTTCTGGCATGGCTTTCCAAGCAGAAACAACAGGTGTCTGTGGAAATGGAGGCACTGCATTGCTTGGGCTTATGGCTGACCGTGAGGAGGCGTTGATATGAGAAAAGGAATGTAATGGTATTCTCCCCACCATTAGCAGTAGCAGGGGAAAGGTGGTGAGTGCATGTGTGAGTGTGTGCATGTGTGTGCGTGTGCGTGTCACCATCAGGCCAGGTCCCAGTGGCAGGTGTGGACGGGACGGTGCCGTGCACGGCCCTTACTGCGCTGACTGTCCTGTCCTCCACAGGTTCCACCCTTCAGTCGCTCATCTGCTCCAACGACGCGCTCTTCTACTTCGTCTTCTTCTACCCATTCCCCATCTTCGGGATCCTCATCATCACCATCCTGCTGGTGCGCTTCAAAAGCCGGAGCTCCAGCAAGAACTCGGATGGCAAGAACGGGGTGCCCCTGCTGTGGATCAAAGAGCCACACCTCAACTACTCGCCCACCTGCTTGGAGCCCCCTGTGCTCAGCATCCACCCAGGAGCCATAGACTAGGGGGGCCCAGCCCACATTGGCATTGGCGGAGCCGAAGCGCTACCGTGCTGCCTCTTGCTCTGTGATTGGACAGTCGACGGCACCCACAGGTTCCAACGTCCATTCATCTGTCCGTGCAGAAAACTGTCCGACTGGGAGAGTCGGCACCACATCGGGCTGCTTCAGGTGGCAGCCATGGTTGGTTAGCTCCTCGCGCCCAAATGTCATGATTCTGCCGTTGTAGGTTCCTAGTTTTTGGTTCTGGTAATGTAGTGAGTAGTTCCAGGTGTTGCATCTACTCACCGGTTATCTAGTATTCTCAGATAGATGTCACGAGGGTTTTACTCTTTGTAACGTACCTGTTCCAAACCCCTGTGGTTTACCCCTGTAGGATTCCATCATGTGGACGAGCTTCACCCACACCCACCTGATGGCAAGAGGAAGGACGACATTACAGTAACAAAGAATCTCTTCCAAGACTTTCTTTTTGCACATTTGAAAATGCCACCCGTGGATCAAAATGCACCCAAACATTTTTTTTTACTTTCTTAACAAGACTTGAAAAATGTGTGTAGCGTGGGCCCAATTTGTATCTTATCTTTTCCCTCAGCTGGAGTTGTTGGAACACTTTGTAGTCAAGATGAAAGCATTGAATTTTGCTTCAAAGAACTGCATATGTGCAAGAGAAATCCTGCATAACCTCATTAGGACAGATGGTGCCTGGCCAGCGTGCCTGTCAGGGAGGGGAAAAGGCATCATCTTTGCCAAAAAAATAAGACCATCTTAGACAGTGGGTCACAAGCTCTGGATAGCGAGCTAAAGCGGGCAGAGGGTTGCTGCTAGCAGCTCTGCTTGATCTCAGCCACTGATAGAGAAGGGAGTGCCAGGAGGCTGGCCCTGGCCGGGTCTGTCCTCGTGTAGTCCCTAGCAGGTGACACTGAGCAGGCAGTACTCTGTCCCTTTCAGAGGAGGTGTCCAATAAGCCTGGGCTGAGCATGGGGCAGAGGCAGGCCCTGTACAGACCCAGTGCAGGGCGCTGGGTCACACACGTGAGCAGGACAGGGAGGGGTGGGCAGGGCTCTCCAGCAGCTGGTGTCCAGGAGCTGGAGGAATAGCTGTCTTCTTGGAGGTGTGAACATGCTCTTCTTGCTCCTCCTAGAGATTTCTCTCAGATATATTAATGTCTTCCGTCTTCACCATTACCTCTCGTGCATCTTGCTGTCCTAAGATTATCTACCGGGGAGGTCCTGACGCAGCTGTGGGCATTTGCCTTTCCCAGCTTTCAGCAGATAGCGAGCGATTTGCTGTCCGTGGCTTTTCCACCTTCCCTTTCTCCAATCATGTTATGGTTTTAGGCTAGCTGATTGTTTTTCTGGTTTCTAATGTTAATGTCCAAGGGTCAGAGACCCCACACTCTTGGTCAGATACTCAGCTCCCCTGGGGCATCACTGGTTGCAAATACTTCCTCTGGGTCACTCTGGGAAGATGTTTTATACCGTCGCTTCCTTATATTTTGCTGGCCAAATATTCTCTCTCTTACCCCTGTAGAACCAACACCTTGAATCCCAAGAGGAATTTGGAAAGAGCCAGCAGGGAGTGTGGAACCAGAGCTAATAAGAGACATTGCCATGAAGCTGAGTCCCAGGACGAACAGCTCCAAAGGAGGCAGTGGGGCCTGTGTGGCATGTGGGGGTAGACGTGTAGGGGAGTCGACAGTGGGCGCCCTGCTGAGCCACAGCGGGAGAGGCTGACGGGCTTACCTGGGCAGCCTCCCTCCCTCCCTCTCTTCCTCCCTCCCTCCCTCCTTCCCTCCCTCCCGACTCTTGGGACCTTTCCTGAGAGACACTGCAGGGACCTCTCCTGAGAGACACTGCAGGCGCGGCCACCCTAATCCTTCTGGTGCCTGCCATGCAGATTTTCATTTCCTATGCTGCATCAACATGTTAGAGGTCCTGAATTGGCTCAGTCATGAAGAAAGAATGTCTTTTGGCCATTTCTTCGTTTCGGGAGGTGTGTTTACAGTGGGAATTTGCCGACTCCTGATTTTTAGGCTGAGTCAACAAGAGAAGACAACTGACTTGCACGCCGTCTGAATGGCAGATGCCAGAGGGCTGGCTGGGACCGAGATTTCAGTTTGAATTGGTTCATAGCAGTAGAAAAATAGGTGCTGCACATAATTAAATATGTGGAGCCATTGCAGAATTTGAAAAGAGAATAGAAACCGAAGCCAGTATTTTAAAAATTGCTTTTCTGTGTATTTTCTGTCTGGCTGGGGGATACCATCAAAGCTTGAGCTGCTTGAGCTTTTCTATGGAAAACCCCAGGACCTTTTCTGTGGCCATTTCTATGGAAATGTGGATGAATGGTAATGGTGCTCTCCAGTGGCTGTGAGACTTCATTGCACATGGTCTGCTGGAGCTTCAGTGTTCGCATTCGAGAGGAAACCTTCCGGATACTCTTGACTTACTGTCTGCAATATTGCATTTATGAAAAACTACACTGTGCTAGGTGCACCCTAGGACATGGATGTGACCACGCCCTCTTCCATCAGGGTCTTTCTGTAGCAAGTTTTCATATTCTTTTCAAACAATGGTTTCTCTGCGTTGTTTGAAAAAAAAAAAAAAAAGGATTGGGTGAGAAAACCACCCGTGCATGGTGTAGAGAGCTGTTGTTGTTTTTGTTTTTTAAAGGAAAAACTATTTGTAAGATGCTGCACTAAAACGTTTTATATACACTTGAGAGACCTGTAGTAAATTATGTTGACAATATGGCTGTTTTCATTTTCTGCAGTTGGCATCCTCCTCGCCCTCACTTAGCCCAGCCCTGCACTGCGCTCAGCAGCCTCAGCTCTGCCCTTGGGGTCGGCCTGCTGGGCACTGAGTTACAGCCTTGTCTCATGCCCCATGCCCTGCCTGAAGGCGCTGGTGTAGGACTGTTCAAACCCAATCCCAACCCATTCCCTGAAGGCCGGGATAGAGCTCTGTGGCGCAGTGTCTGCCTGGCAAGCACAAGGTCTTGAGTTCAATTCCTGGCACAAAAAATTTTTTAAAAGGCAAGATTACCAACCCATTCCTTGAAGACTTCACCGCCATCTGCTGAGCCGTCTCATAAAAGCATATGCCCTGGCGTGTGCTGACTGGAGAGGCCGTGCTGCCCGCAGACTCCGCCCACAGACAGGGTCAGAACAGTGTATAACCCTGAGGGCTTTGGTAGTTTTGCCTTATGGTGGGGAGGGTGCAGGGCCAGGAGACGACCTGCTGGGCTACCAGGGCTCCGCCACCCCAGCCTGTAACATGCTGTGACCTGG
>PVKN010011776.1:0-21339 GCA_004027915.1 Capromys pilorides
AAAAAAAAAAAAAAAAAAAAAAAAAAAAAAAAAAAAAAAAAAAAAAAAAAAAAAAAAAAAAAAAAAAAAAAAAAAAAAAAAAAAAAAAAAAAAAAAAAAAAAAAAAAAAAAAAAAAAAAAAAAAAAAAAAAAAAAAAAAAAAAAAAAAAAAAAAAAAAAAAAAAAAAAAAGCCACCTAAAAATAAAAAAACTTCATAAATTTTGCCCTTGAAAACTTTATAATTTAGCACTTTGAACTGCTTATCATGCCAACTTTAAAGTGATTCTGTTCAAAAGCCTCACACTGCGCTGTTTGCACTGCAGCATGGTTAAGTTGCAAGATAGCAGATGTGAATATAGGGCGTTCCTATTCTCTAGGGGGCACTAGGTGCTCTCTGAAGTTAGCCTTAGCCAGGTGGCCAGACTTCCGGGGAGCAGGTGGCCTCCAACCGCCCTGTCCGTGGATCTATATAAGGGCTTCACCATAACACTGCGATAGTTACCACCCCTATGAAGAAGGCCTCTTCCGTTGGCAAGACTGAAAAAGCCTCTAATAAGGGTTTATCATCCAAAATTTATGGAGGGCTCTACTCCATAAAATAAGAAACAAACTATGGCCGGGCGTAGTGGTGCACACCTGTAATCCCAGCACTTGAGAGGCTGAGGCAGGAGGATCAGTGCAAGTTTGAAACCAGCCTGGGCTACAAAAGTGAGCTCAAGGCCAGCCTGACTGCGTAGCGAGACTCTGCCTCAGAAAGACAAAAAAAAAAAAAAAAGAGAGAGATAGTAACTTCTCTGGACTTGCTGGGGTTTTGTTGTTTTGTTTTGTTTTTGCCTAATTTTCTATTAATGACTGCCTTTTCTACTTCCAGCAGAAGTAGAAACAATATAATCCTAGAGTCCCACAACCAGAGCCATAAAAGGAAGATGGATCCTTCCTGGCCACTCTGTTATCACCAATACATCTGCTTGATCCTCCAACACACAGAGGCCAAAGAGTAGTGTGGCTACTCCAACTGGTGTGCTTCATGAGACCTGCATGGCATACCCTGGGCAGGGCTGCAAGGTGCAGAGAAGAGAGCCCAGACACAGGTGAGGCAACTGTAAGAGGGTATAGGGATGCATTACTGGCTTTGAGGAGATTTGGAGAGAGAGTCTCACTATGCAGTTCAGGTTCACTCTAGTCCAGGCTGGTCTTAAATTCACAAGGATCCTCCTATCTCAGCTTCCCAAGTGCCAGGATTACAGGCATGTGTCACCACACCTGGCTTAGAAATTCATTTTAAAACTAAGTCAAAAGGGCCAGTGACACAGCTCAGCAGTATAAAGTGCCATAAGCGCAGGGACTGCAGTTGGATCCCGAGCAACACATGCTGCGCCAGCCCCACCCCCAGGGAGGCCTGAGCCAGCCTGAGTCCAGGCATAGTGGGCTCACAGTGTAATCCCAGCACTGGGGAGGCTGAACGCAGGAGGATCACCAGGAGTCCAGGCTGCAGTGAGACCCTGCAACAACCAAATACATAAAAAAATAAAGAAAAATAAAAACAACAGCAGGCTATTATTATTACAACCAGTATTTCTAATTGATACACTACACTAAAGCAGGGATTCTGATTGAAAATAGAACCAGCCTCCAGATACAGAACAGAGTATAGCAGTATCTTAAGGCAAGCCTGGTTGGATGACAGCTCATGTCTTACTACTCTTAATCTTTCAAGGTCATTATTAAAAACAGTTTATAAGCATCAGCCTGTTAGACATGTGCTGCCTCAGAACAATCTTGCACTTGGACATTTGATGTACAAACACCATCTGGTAGCTTAGGACATATCAGTCAATAGTTTTAATTACAACATTGCTTAGCAGAGGGGAAAAAAAGCCGTGTTCTACTTCTGAGGATGTTGTAACACCTCCTAGCTATGCGCTTTTTACAAGGGCACTGCTCTTGTACAAAGGAGACGAAGGAAGCTGTAAGACTATTTTTCTGCCTTGATGTCTCACAAGAAACTGAATCTAATCAAATTAAATTGTCCCAGGAAGGACTGAGCCTAAAAAACTCCAGTGCATCTCAATAGCGATCTCTTGATTCATTTAGAGCTGACGAAGCAGCTGAGAATTGGCAGCAACCACTCCGCTCCATTAATAGCCACCTTGCAGGCAGAAATCAGCACTGACACTGTAGGAAATGAACGCGCTCTAGCCCTGGCTTCATGTAAGGAAAATAAAAGGCCACGCCCCTCCTGTCACCGCCAGGCCCTCAGAGCTGGATGCTGGCACTCGGAGCTCCTTCCCAGTGAGCTACCGCTCTCCCAGATCCCACTCCACATCTCCGCCCACCCAAGGCGTCCTGCACCCGCCTCCCAGCCACACAGGGCTTCTGCTTCTGAGCTGCCTGGGCCACCACCTGCCAGCACTGCAGGGCCTTCCAGCCGCAACGAGGGGGAGCGCTGCACCCCAGAGATGGGAAAAAAAAAATCAATGAAGACTATGATTAGAATTTGGCTTTTTTAGATTACTACACAGTTCTATAATGAAACTGAATTTGACCCACAGTAACTCATTCAAAACCAGGTCCTGCCTCCAGTACAAGGCCTACAGGGATTTCTGAAAAAGAAGCCCATGCCATCAGTGTGGGGAGAAGAAAGCAGCCAACAGGTGGACACCTTAACATGGTGTCCGTAAGATGGCAAGACAGAGTGACAGAAGTTCAGGGCAGGCAGCGCCAAACCAGACCGAGCTCATTAATGAGCACGAAAGCCCAGCAGGAACTTTTTAAAAACACACAAAAGTCATGAATCAAACTCAGAAGAAAATTTGGAGGAACGAGGGGGGTGGGCTTGAGATGGCCCTGCCAGGTAGCTTGGACTGGCCTGGAACTCACCACTTGGCCCAGGCTGGCCTGGCACGCACAGTGATCCTCCTGCCTCTGCCTAAGCACAGTCAGCATAAGGAAAGGCACCGCAACGGCAGTGAGCTCACTGCCTGTCCAGCGGTGCCCTGAACAATGCCATCAGCCCCACGTGAAGGGTCACCACGGGCCTGGGGACAAGGCCAGCACTTAACTTCTGAGGTAACATCAACTATTAGAAGGCTTTAAGGGGTCCTGCTTGAGTTTCTATTGATATATAAAGAGAGCCCTGGGCGCTATCAGCTACTGAGAAGCTGGAAAGCCAGGGGTAAACTTCTTCAAGTGAGAGAAGGCCTGGCAGCCAGGAAGCTGCAGCAGTGACCACATGAAGAGGGACAGGAGTGGCCACAAAACAACACATTTCACCCAGGGACACTCATGGGGTCCCAAGCTAAGGGCAGGTGGGTCTGGGAAGAGGCAAAAGGTATTCCCATTTGGGCTTCATTTTTGCAACCACTTTCTGAAATGATGCCCAAATTAAAAACCAAACTGAACCAAGTTTTGAAAATTGTTTATTTGGGAAAAGTGCTTCTTACAAAAGGGCAGCTGTAAAATACAGAGACCTCTGCCAACAATTAACTTTTTTTTTTTTTCTTTTAAAGTGAAACAATGAGCAGGGTCCAAGGACTCAGAGCAGTAGATGGGCAAATCAGGAACATCTCCCAAGTTATTTTCAGGAATCAGAGTGACAAAATGCAAAGATAAAACTTCCCAGGGAGGAGTTCTTCTAACAGATTAGCTTCGCTTGTCCCGTGAACCCCCTCCTCCTTAGAGGAAGCGTGACTTACTGCTGCCAACCTGCTAAGACGCTGCGATGCGCACCTTTCATCACGTCCGCTTGCCTGCGCAGTGCAGGATGGACTGAGGCAGCACAACTGAAACAAACAGCTCCTACACCAGAAGCCTCGGCGGTGTTCTTAGCTACACCTGGCTTTGGCTCTACCACACAGATTGCTCCCTCTCACCTACAACAGCTCTGCCAGTCAGAATCACAAAGAAAAGTTACAAACCTTAAGAGGGGGAAGCCAAGGTCTTACCATTCCCTTCAGTTTTTCTATTTTATCCTTTTTTTTTTTTTTTTTTTTTTGTCTTTTTGAGACAGGGTCTCGCTATGCAGTTCAGGCTAGCCTTGAGCTCACTTTTGTAGCCCAGGCTGATCTCAAATTTGCACCAATCCTCCTGCCTCAGCCTCCCAAGTGCTGGAATTACAGGTGTGCACCACCACGTCCGGCTCAATTTTATTCTGAAATACAATTTCTTGGCAAACTACAAAAGTCATACAATAGGGAGGTCCCAAGTAGCTTTCAAATTTAAAGTCAAATTCTGAGTGGTCTATAAATCAGATTTTAACTGCAAATCAATAGTTCAGCCCTGTAGAGTACTTTCCAACAAGCAAAGAAAAACTTGCCTTTCTAAGCACCTTCTTCAAAGACCAAGGTAACACTGCTGCATGTAATGCTGGGTGTGAACCCTTGGTGCCTCTCAGTTCTCCCTTAGGATGTACTTAGGAGTAAAGCTGCAGGGCGGACCAACATGCATGAATCTTCAGCTTCAACTTAAAACAAAATCATAATTTTAAGCTCATTGTAAAAATTTCCAAGACAGAGGCAAAAGAAGGAGACCAAGAAGTGGAGGGGGAAGGGGAAGGAGGAGCAAGGAAGGGACTTAAAAAAAGAATCATGTTCTATCCCCAGTCCCACGTGCTGAGCCGGCCCCACTCCCAGGGTGCGAGGAGCCAGCAACCGAGTCTGCACGTGGTGGCCCACGCCTGTAATCCCAGCACTGGGGAGGCTGAAAACAGGAGGATCATTACAAGCGCAAGCTGTGTAGTGAGAGTCTGTACTCAATACATAAAGTGAAAATAATTATGACATGTTGTTCATGTGCACATACTCAATACATAAAGTGAAAATAAGTATGACGTGTTGTTCATGTGCACTGACGTGCCACAAGAATGTGCTCACTGTGTACAGTACACATGGACCAAAAAAGATAAAAGACAAGAGAAAACTCCTCCCTTTTCCACAAATATTACAACTTGGAAAATATCCTTTTAGACTTATGCATACATTTAAGAGAATATGTTCTGGTTTCACTCTTAAATGAGATCACATCATACTTACTGCTTTTTTTTTTTTTTTTTTTTTTTTTTTTTTTTAATGAGCAGAACATATTTGTTAAGGGAAAGAAAACTCCTGTCCGAGAGGGACAGGAGGGGGGTCCCAAGTGGGTGTCCCCGGCATACTTACTGCTTTGAAGTTTGTTTTTTACTTAGCATTTCTTGGACATCTTCGTATGGTTACATGGAGGGACTCACACATACACACACAATACACACACAACTATACAATTTTCTATGCAGCATAGGTATAACATGGTCTACTTAATAAACTTCCACTGGTAGAAATCTGAGTTGTGGGGCCAGGGAGATAGCTCAGTAGAATTAGTGCTTGCCTGCCAAGCGCAAGGTCCTGAGTTCAGTCCCCGATACTGGAAAAAAAAAAAAAAAAAAAGTGAAAAAAGAAATGAGTTATTTCTAATTTTCCTATTACAAACAGTGCTACCTTGAGAAGCCTTCTGTGAAGATCCCGTGTACAAGGGTAGGGAATAGCCACTTCGGCAGGTAGGGCAGAATTCCTGGGTCAAATACATATTTACATTTTTGAAACTGTCTGGCTAACTTGTCCCCCTTAGCAATTTATGCTCCTACAGTGCATTAGTGGACCAGGGTCTGAGTGCCGTCTCCAGGCTGAACGCTGCTGGGCTGGGATGCAGGTGGGGCAGAGGCTTGTCTAGTGTGCGTGAGGTTAAGCTCCATTTCACTCCACCATTTAAAGAAAATTCTATGGTGCACGCCTGTAATCCCAGCACTTGGGAGGCTGAGGTAGGAGGATCAGTGCGAGACCAGCCTGGGCTACTAAAGTGAGCTCAAGGCCAGCCTGAACTGCACAGCGAGACCCTGTCTCAAAAAGACAAAGAAAAGAAAAAGAAAATTCTACTCATCCAGCAACTGTGGACAAAGGCATCTCACTAACCCCATGCGTAACAGCCACTATGTAGTACAGTGTCGTCATCAGTCTCTCTTCCTTTAATTGTCTTTCCTATTTCTGTCCCTTTCATATTTCTTCTCCAAAGGGTTTTGTTGTTCACTCTATATAAGGACAGTTGTGTCTTTTTGGGGGGCCAGCCAAATAGCTTAGCGGATTAAAGCAGGGGCCAGGAATCTGATCCCTGAGGCCCACTATGCCAGCCCTGCCTCTGGGGCAAACTGAGAGAGCAACTGAGACTGGGTGTGGTGGTGTGCTGGTGGCGCACACGTATAAATCCAGCTCTTGGGAGGCTGTGAACAGGCAGATCACTACGAGTCTGATCTAGTAGTAAGACCCTGAACACCTTTAGATCCTTCCTTTAAAAATACAAATAAATAAACAAGAAATAAAAAAAAAAATTTTATCTTTTTTGAGACAAGGTCTCACTATGCACTGCAGGTTGGCCTCGAACTCCCAGCCATTCTCCTGCGTAGGCCTCCCAAGTGCTCGGAAAGATCAAAATTTTAACTCTGGGAAAACAGTATATAGATAGTTGTTTTTTCTGAATATCTTACATAATAAATAGTAAAGTATTTGGAGCTTTTTCTAATTTAGTTTACTAACACATATTAGTTACTACGAAATCAAACTAACTTATACATCCAAATCAATTAGTAGCTAATGTTTTATTTGTTTGGTTTTGGTTTTTGAGACAGGGTCCTGGTATCTATCCCAAGCTGGCATCAAACTTGTGGGGATCCTCCTGCCTCAGCCTCCAGGGTGCTAGGGTTACAGGTGTGAACAACCATACCCTACTGATTATTACCTACTTTTCAGATTATCCATATAAAGCAAGTATTTCAGATTAAATCTTCATAATCTGAGAAAGTTCTGAGAACTAAGAACAAAAAAATTGCACTGCTTTAATCTCAAATACTACTTTTTATGTAGTCAACAGCAGACTTTGATATAGGGCAATAAAATCTGCTAAGTATAACCTTACATCAGAATTTTGTTTATAGATTGGAATCTGAGACCAAAAAAAGATACTCTTTCTAAAACTCAGGTTTCTGATACGTGAGTGTACACGTGTACGGGGGTCACAAAAGAAAAAGTGGCATGGGGGCAAAAGGAAGTGTTGGGAAAAGGGAAGACAAGTCCTGGTGGAAGGCCTTCCGGAGGCCCCCGTGCCGGCCCTGTGGACATGACCGACTGGCTGGTAGAGATGCAGCAGGGGCGCACTGTAATGCGCACCACAGAGAAGAAGGCAAGGAGCCGAAGCCACACGGAAGAGCTGCGAGGCCAAGAGCCACTGTGTACCCGACGAGGCAGCTCCGCAAGGCCCGCCTGGCAGTCGCTGGCCGCCTGCTGACTCCTCTTGAGATTCCCCACTTGCCCATGGGCCTTGAGGAGAAAATTGCTTTCTCAGCCCCACCCCACTGTGAATCGTGGTAAGAAAGCACTTAGCTAAGGAGAGCGGCCAACGGGCTGACGAAGCCCGAAGGCACTACCCGAGTGTGAGGTTCGGCCAGCTGCTCCGCTGGCTGCAGAGTTGCCACCGAAGAGACACAGTGCTCCGTGAGGCCACACGGCAGCACAGGCAGGAGTCCACGGAGCATGGAGATCACAGGTTACCGGGAGGGGCTCGCTCACACCACTCCCTACGCTGTACACCAAGGGGACCTGCCACTGTCTTGAGGAATGTTCCAGGGGCTCTAAATTCTATCAGAATGGGGTACGTCTGGACCAGACAGACTCTTGGCAACTACTGAAGTTAAGTAAAGAAAACCAGAGTGTACTTGGGCCAATTAAGGCAATGAAAGTAAAACTATTTTTCAAATAACATTTCAACAGCTCATCTCACACTACCAAACACTTCCAGACCTCACAGACCTGTAGAAACACCCTTCCACGTTCTGGTCGTGTGCGAGGCTGCTGTCGGTTGTCACTGGCGCTGTCCTCAGCTATATGCTGACTTGGGAAGAGCCAGAAGCCACGCGGTGCCGGGTTCAGTGAGCACGGCAGATAAAGACACTCCAAGAAATTTTTGACAGAAATTGCTATAAACATTTGATCAACAAGATATGATCCAAAAACAAGGCAACTGTTCAAAGATGTCCTTACAGTAAAAGGCATGCTGCCATTAATCCTGCCCAAAGCACTTGCCTTCACTCCTAAAACATATTTACTTCACTATTATTGGTAACACGTCTTAATTTGATGTAGTTTTTTGTCTGTTTTTGTACTTAGGACAGTGTGTCCAGGATCTCACTAGGCAGACTGGACTCAGTGGTCCTCCTGTTTATAGCTTCCCAAGCACTGGGATTACAGATGCATGCCAGCCCCCAGTCTCAATTACTACCTCAATGCACCCTGGGGGCTGAGCCAGCACAGCAGGCCTGGAGATCGAGCCCCTGGCCCCTGCCATCTGCCTCAGCAGGTGCTTTAATCCACTGAGCTACCTGGCCAGCCCTTAATAATGTAATTTTTAAAAATTAATCATTCATTGTGTTTTTTGGCCCTCTCTCCTCCATAGCTGATGTCTAGTCACGAGTCACTCTGAGGCCAGTGACATCCACCAGCTACGAGCCAGGGTGGGGAAGGCTGCAGGTTAGCTGCCACATACCCCGACCAGGAGGAGGCTACAGTACGGGGACCAGGCCATGTCATTCAACTACATCTGTGCCGTGCCCAGAAAATTCCTGAATTAGTTCACTGACTTCCTAGTTAAAGTCCCTGGCTGCAAGGTTCTGGCCTACAACTCAGGTTAGGCTTCCAATTCTGTCTCCCTCCTGTCTCCATCTCTACAGATGGAGACCTTGGCAGTGAGTCCACTGCATAAGTAGAGGAGCTGCGGCCTTGTCTCCCCACCCAACTGTACGTACTCATCAGTATTCCCTTCTGTCAGAACCTTTCCTATCCATCCTTTCTACTGCCCACCCAGGTCCGATGAGACACAATTCTAAGCCAAATGGACTCACTCAGGGCCCCTGCTCCCACCCCCTCAACATTGTTCCATAATGCTGCAGTCTCACCCAGCATGGTACTGCTGTTCCTTGATGCACCAGGCACTCTTCTTTATCTTCCAAACTGTTTTAGTTCCCATGATACCAAACCAAAAAGCAAAGCAAAACAAAACAAACAACAATTCCAGACAGGAAACCAAAGTCCAGTGAGTATGCCCAGCTATTTCTCCGTTTAGTAATGAACTTCTGGAGTCTGAATTCCATCTCTAATCTAGTTCACGTACACTACCCTGCTTTGAGTTGCATGTGAAATTTCTTCAAACAGATCCTAGAGGCCGGTGAGATACTTCAGTGGACTAAGGGCCTGCTTAGGCAAAAGCAGGGACTGGGGTTTGATCCCCAGCACCACTTGCTACACCAGCCCTAACCCCAGGTGCGCTGAGCCAGCCATAGAGATCAGGCATGGGGGTACACGCCTGTAATTCCAGTGATGGGGAGGCTGAAAACAGGACCATCACTACAAGTCCGAGCTGTGTAGTGAGACCTTGTACCAAATACGAAGGAGGAGAAAGAGAAGGAGGAGGAGAACAAGAGGGGAAGGAAGGGGAAGAAGGCGAGGAGGGGAAGAGGGGGAGGAAGGGGAGGAGGAAGAGGAAGGAGGAAGAGGAAGGAGATGATGATGACGATCACCTTCTCCTTCTCCTTCTCCTTCTCCTTCTTCATCCTGGAAAAGAATAGAAGATGTGGCTCTGCTCTCCCCAGCCACGAAGCTTACAACATCCAGCAGTGTGATCAGAAAACCACTGGTCATAGGAAGTGACCTGAGAACTGAAAATCTAAACTCAGCAGGAAAGCTGGGTGTGTGCCACAGGCTATAATCCCAGCACTCAGGAGGCTGAGGCAGGGGGGTTGCCATCAGTTCAAGGCCAGCTTGACCTACACAGTGAGTTCAATGCCAGTCTGAACAGCATAGTGAGACTCTGCCTCAGTGGGTGAAGGAATACACAAACAAATTCAGCCAGGAAGGACCATTTGAAATGATTTCTAAGCATCATCATGGACATACTGAGCAGACAATGAAAAAACTTCAGATTTGTCCAGAGAAGAGAGTAGTGCATATGGATAGCTTCTGCCTGAAATGCATGGGAACCTGGTAATCACTTCTGGAAGAAAGGAAGTACACTGTAAGGTCAGGCGAAAAAGCTGCTGGTTGCCAAAATTATCCCTGAGAATTTCTTGACTCTCCCGCAAGTACTATAAGGTACTTAAGGCAGCCCTTTGGAATCACTGTGGGGTCCATTACATTTGAGAAGATACACTGACCAGCAGATGGAAGCCAAAAAAACTCTGAGTGCAGGCTGGCCACTCCCACCAGCCTGGCTGGCCACTCACACTGTACTCACACCATCCTGGCTGGCCACTCACACCATCCTGGCTGGCCACTCACCCCATCCTGGCCGGCCACTCACACCGTCCTGGCTGGCCACTCACCCCGCTCTGGCCGGCCACTCACACCATCCTGGCCCTCCCGGATGAACAAAGCTCCCATGTGTGTGGTGTGCTCTGTGGGATTCCTGCTTGTCTGGCCACTTGTTCTACCTCAGTTTAGTCTTAAGCTTCAAATAACGTTAGGGCATTAACAGATGTGTTTTTGTTAAGGGCTTAGGAGGTGACTAATTTCTGAAGTCAGGTGAGAACCAAATGTACAACAACACTGCATCAAAGACCTGATTAAGAATTCAAACATGAAATGATATAAGCAAGGCTTTGAGTTCCAGCTCCACTGCCTGTCCATGTGGGACTCTGGGTGAGTTCCTGCCAAGGGCCTTTTTCCTCCTACACAAAATGGAGATAACAGTGTTGTCCCTACAGGAGCCACTGGGAGGATTAAAAGCAACACCTAACAGATGCATGCTATTTTGTTATTGGCATTCGCAGCAGGCCCGAGCATTCATGAGCATGTCATCAAGAGTCAGACAGCCTGTCCCCAGCCTCTGCTGATCACCAGAGCTGGGCTGTCCTGTCTGTCTGACTTTGGGTTTAGTTCAAGCAGCCACGACCATTGAGCATGACAGGGACAATGTAGAAATACGGGAAGACCTGTATGCTGTAACACAATGTAAAAGCAGAACCTGACGTTCCGGTGTGGTGTCACACACCTGTGATCTCAGCACTGGGGAGGCTGAAAACAAGAGGATCACTATGACTCAGAGCTGCGCAGTGAGACCCTGTACGACGTGCATTAAACAAATACTAATAAATAATTTCTTTAAAAAAAGAAAGGCTTTAAAATCAGAACCTCAGGCCGGCAAGATGGTTCAGCAGTCTAAAGCGCCTGCTTAGGAAAGCTTGGGCAACCGCAGGGACCATGGTTTGATCCCTGGCACCACATGTTGCGCCAGCCCCATCCCCAGGGCAGGCTGAGCTGGCCCTAACACAATCAATCAATCAATCAAATAAAAAATAAAATAAAATCAGAACCTGGGGGCCAGCCATACTGGCCCCATCCCCCTGGGTGCACTAAGCTAGCAAATGAGACTGGGCTTGGTGGCACATGCCTGTAATCCCAGCTCTTGGGAAGTTGTAAACAGGCAGATCACTACGAGTCTGATCTAGTAATGAGACCCTGAACAACCTGTAGACCCTTCCCTAAAATATAAAAAAAATAAAAATAAAAGCAGAACCTGGGATGATGTGTGTGTATAAAACACAACTAGTAAAAACAACACATAATGAACAGGTCCTGGACACCTACCACTAAGAAGTAACAGTGTTTCGTGTTTTTTTTTTTGTTTTTTAGTTTAGTGCTGGGTCTATAGGGACTACAGGGTCTCAATCTAGTCTCAATCGCCCTCTCAGTACACCCCTGGGGTGGGGCCAGCATGGCACAGGGCACACAGGGAATCAAACTATCAACCTCTGCCGTCTCTGCCTAACCAGGGGCTTTAATCCTTGAGCTATCTGGCTGGCCCTAGTAACAGTGTTTCAAATTGAAAGTTGCCTTTGCTTTCGTTGCAAAGCTCATTGAAAGAGTTGTTTTTTAAATGAGAGCTGACTGGGTGCAGAGGTGGAGGCCTGTGACCCCAGCACTGGAGGCTGAGAAGATGGCCTCACGGTCTAAGCCAGCCTGGCCTACATAGGGAATTCACGGCCAGCCTGGACTACCAAGGGAGACCTTGTCACAAAGCAACAACCAACAACAACAACAACAGGGGTAGGGGAGCCCTGGCCGAGATCTGTAGTTAGGTCAACCTCTTTTTTTATTTTTCTGTCCTCGTCCCATATCGTCCACATTCTAACACAGTGGCCTATTTATTTATTTATTTATTTTGTCTTTCTGAGACAAGGTCTCACTATGCAGTTCAGGCTGGCCTTGAGTTCACTTTTGTAGCCTAGGCTGGTCTCGAACTCATATCAACCCTCCTGCCTCAGCCTCCCAAGTGCTGGGATTATAGGCGTGCACCACCACACCCAGCTAATGTGGCGAATTTAACAATGTTTAGCAGTAATTGATTCTTCAGATTATTTTTTGTTTTTTTAATACTGATCCAAATTTTTTTTTTTAAATTTTATTTATTTATTTATTTGTTTGCTTGTTGTGTTTGTTTGTTTCTTTATTTATTCATTTTGTGGCTGGCTCAGCCTGCCCTGGCGGTGGCGCTGGCGCAGCATGTGGTGCCGGGAATCGAACTGCAGTCCCCGCAGTTGCCTGAGCCCTCCTAAGCAGGCGCTTTAGACCACTGAACCATCTCGCTGGCCCCAATACTGATCCAAATTTTAATCAGCAACCCATATTTATAAAGGGCTCGCAACATATGAAGTCATTAACCACAGGTGTGATAAGTATACTTAGGAAAGAAACAGTTAATCCTGATAGTCAAGGGTACTCACAGTCAAGGTCAACTTCATTCTAAAGGCATTGACCACAGCTCTACTAACAATGCCTAGAGTTAGACCAATCCTGTCTCAGAAATCCCTAGTATGCTATCCACAGCCAATGAGAACTTAGAATCAGTACGAACTCATAAAGAACTATAATTCCAAGCAAAAGCAAGAGGAGAACTTGATGGTCTAGGTAACTTGTGTCCACAGCCTAGGTATATGTATAGTTTCCAGTAAGCTTTTAGAAATACTGGGAATGCCCACCTGGCTTCCATGGGTTCCTCTGCAGATGCCAGGTGGAGCCACAATCCTAGGTTGGCTCTACATAGCCAACTGCAGGCAGGACAACTAGTCATCCCCGTTACATTCTTTATCATAGTTCTCAAAGGGCAAGTGCCTTTGGGGGTTGAACAAAGGTGAACTATACCAGAAAAGTCCTAAGAAATATCTTCCAACTCAGATAATCTGACCATTCCTCTCCATCTTAGGGCTTATCGGTTTGAGGAACAGAGACTGGAAAGCATGGTTTGAAAAAATTTCTCAGTAATTGTAACCCTTTGTATACACTATCACACCCCCACCCCCACCCACATACAGGGCCCGCCATAGAACTGAGTGTGACCCAATGGTCTGAGTTGACATGTTGTGTCAGGAACATACTGCATGACTTAAATATTATGCAAATGCAGAAAGAGGCAACAAGATCTAGGAACTCAGTAGGGGGTATGGCACCAGCTAGCCCCAGGCACCAGTAACTAGTGAGTCCAATCTACCCCCACACTGCAAAGCACAATTTCTGGGGCAATTATGCTATGATATGCCACTGCCTCCTAAGGGATATTTCCGTCAAGGTCAGTAAGTCAACAATTTAGATATTTTAAATGAGGAGTCAGACAAGCAACTGACACAGGGCACAATGAGACTGCCATGTTCTCCTGGTCTCTGTTACATAGCCCACGCGACTCGCTTTTTACATGTGGCCTCCTCTCCTGGGCCCTGGGCTCTGCCCCCTAACTCACACTCCAAGATAAGAGTGGATCCCAGCGAGGCCTCCATGTCTGCTCCAGGTCTGCCTCATTGTGGTGTCAAAGCTCACCTGCACAGCAGAAGGCAGCAACGAAGGATGAGGAAGAAAGGTAGGTGGAATAAAGAAGCAGCTGGATGCACAAAGGAACAAGAGAAAATCTGCTTTCTGACAGATCAGGGAGATAAGCACAAGCAGCATTTCATAACCAGAAGCACAGGTGCACGGCACAGAACCGAGCAGTCTGGTCTAAGTCTGGAGGCGCGGTAAGCCTGGTGGCTGCAGTGGGGCTCTACTTGAGGTCACAAAGAAATAAATGCTGCAAAATTGTGGTCTTGTTTTTCTGTTCACAGGCCCAATAATCCTTGCCTAACAGCAGTGCCCTGCCTTTTCCAGATGATTAGTACTGAGTTTGTTATTGGCTTATTTTCTTTTAGCGTATGCAGGTCCTCTGAGAATGCTATCTGCCAAAACAGGCAGAGAGCTCTCTGGCTATCCACATACAATTAGGAGCCATTAAATACCTCTCAGATAACTTAACACCCAAAGTTGCCCTCCATGTACAGCCAGCAGCTGATGCTAGCTGGGTCTAGATTTCCTCATCTGTGGGCCCCAATGGTAAAACTCCACCCCTCAGGCTCCTGAGAGAAAGGATAAAGGGGCAGCACTTCACAGTGTCAAGCAGGACAGTGACAGCCTATCATCACCCAACACTTCATGACAGAATCAAGGGCACCAAGTAAGATACTTTGTTCACAAAGATCCTGTCAATTTGGTATTCTACTTAAAGATGTACAAAGACTATTCTCTTCTTGGGAAAATAAGAGGATTTTTTTTCCTCCAAAAACTATGACTTCCATTTACATTTCCATGATAAATAACACTATGTCCTGAGCAGTGGCCTAATTCTGTCACCTCATGCAGTAGGGATGACCGCCCAGAGGAAAGGTGGCCAAGGGCTATCTTATGCTCCAGCCAGATGCAGTTCCGATCTGCAAAGACGTACAGGAAGGATCCTAACCAACAACGGCAGGAAACCCTTCACAGGACTAGCCCAACCACTGCACCAAGTCCCAGGACTCCGTGATGAAGGCACTACCACTATCCTCACGTTGTGCCGGTAAGAAGGGCAAGTCAGCGGCTCATCAAGGTCACGGTTATTAACTAGCAGTGCTGTGAGCCCCATCGAGGCCGCGTGCTTACCCTACTCCACCCACATCCAGCTACTACAGCGACAAGTCCATCTGGAACCAACAGAACTGTTCTGCAGATGTGCTGGACTCCAAGCAAAAGCTCTGTCCACATGACACATATGGAGCACACTAGCAGGAAGACAAAGACCCTTAAGCTGTCTACCTAGAGCGAGTGCCAGTTCTGGGAAACGGGACCTAGGGAAAAAAGGCTGGGCATAGTGGTGCACACCATAGTTTCAGCCCTTGGGAGGCTTAGGTAGAAAGATTATTACAAATTTGAGGCCAGCCTGGACTACATAATGAGTTCAAGGCCCACTTGAACTAAATAAGGCTACCCGATCTCAAAACTTAAAAAAAGTTTGTACTGAGGCACAAGATAGGTTATAAAACACTGTAGTCTCTCTACTGTCGTGGTTGCTCCAAGACTATTTGGAGTAAACAGCAGCCTACATGACTGTATTGTGAAGACTTTTCTTAGAATACAGTAAACCACAGTTGGCAGCAAAAAGGATCCCAGCACTCCTCTCAGTACCACCCAGGCCACAGTGCCCCTCTAGCCCATCCTGTAAGTGTACGTTTGGTGGCATATATTCACCTTCAAGACCCTGCAGCATGGGACACCCCTCTGGTGCGCTGTGGGAACACACTTCTATCTCCTGGAGAATCAGTAGCACCCAGCCAGAAGCTAGCTGGGACACCACAAGAGACAGTACCAGACAGGATGCCTACTTCCTGTGGGTTACCTGGTGCCTTCGCCCACGACTTGGTCTTCACTGTTGCTCGGACTGTTGAAGGCAGCTGCCTCTAGACTTTCCTCTAGGTAAAGTGAGCCATGACATGGTCTAAGGTACTACCACACAGAAATGAATTTCAAAAATAACAACTAGTTAAAAACAGACTCTTAGGGGGCTGGGGAAATAGCTCAATAGTCTAAGTATCTGGCTGGCAAGCATAAGGACCCATTTTCGATCCCCGGTATAACATGCTATGCTGGCCCCAGAGCCCTGGGCGTGCTGTGCCAACCCCGAAACTGGGCATGGGGTTGCATGCCTGTAATCCCAGTGCTAGGAAGGCTGAGACAAGAGGCTCACTGGTGAGACCCTGCACCAAATATATAAAAAATAAATAAAACCAAACAATTTCTTCTCAACTATTATGCACATAAAACAAGTCTTGGGTTGACTATAAAGCTAAGGCTCTCTTGATTTCCCAACATATGTGTGACCCGAGACAGCCCTTGAAGGCAGGCAGAGCCCACCCAGCAAGATGTCTAGAAACAGGACGATGAGAGTGGACCAGACATGTGCCTGAAGGCCACACCAAAGATCACAACCAGAAGCCACAAGATGGCTAAAGTAAAATAACTGTTCTCTACCCAAACAGCTGTCTATATTAATTCATTCCATTTTTAAAAAATTTATTTTAAACTTTATTTATTTATGTTATGGCTGGCTTAGCCTGCCCTGGGGGTGGGGCTGGCACAGCATGTGGTGCTAGGGGGTCGAACTGCAGTTTCTGTGATTGCCTAAACTTGTCTAAGAAGGTGCTTTAGACCACTGAGCTATCTCGCCAGCCCCATTCATTCCATTTTTAAGAGTAAAAAAGAAAACTAACTTTCGCTTAAGATTCACATCCCAGGGCCAGTGAGATGGCTTAGCGGTCTAAAGTGTGTGCGTCAGGAAGTTTAGGCCACCGCAGGGACCGTGGCTCGATCCCAGGCACCACATGCTGAGTCACCCCCCACCCCCAGGGAAGGCTGAGCCGGCCATAACACAAACAAATATGTAATGTGGTTTAAGAAAATAAAATAAAAATAAAGACTCACATCCTAGACAATCTCCAGGTACTTCTTATTTGAATCTCTGTGGCCCTACAAGAGGTAACAATTGTGCTTTCAGGCCTCACATAAGGAAACAGAGACCAGAGGTGCGAAGCTGAGAAGCCTGCCTAAGCCTGTAACCAGTAAAGACAACCGTGGAAACTGAGTGCGTGAAGGCGCTCCTCAATCCATGGCCAGGGCCAGGAGAGCGAGGAAGCTGGGCTTCCCGGGGGCTAAGCCTTGGCACTGGTGGTCGAAGGCTGGCACGTTTATTTTTTAGCCAAGCTAAAAAAAACAGTGATAGAACACTCCTGTAATCCTAGTGCTTGGAAGGCTGAAGCAGGAGGATCACTGCAGTATGAGGCCAGCCTGGACTCAACAGAGTTCAAGGCCACTCTGAATTCTCTCTGAACCCTGTCTTAAAAAACCAAAAACAAACCAAAAAGCTTTCTTTTGATTACATGCATTCAGCAGTTACACCCTCAGCCTCAAGACAACCTTCCCTGTTAAAGGCTTGTTCTCATCTACTCAGTGCTCTCTGCTTCAGCTTATTTATCTATTTAGCTTGAGTCACAGCACTCCTCCTGACATGAAAAAAGTAAAAAATAAAATAAAATGGTTGGTATGTAGCTCAGTGACAAGGCCCTAGGTTGAATCCCTGGTATTAGAAGAAAAAAAAAAAATTGTAAAGTTTTTACCTGGTTAAACATGATCCTCTCAAAAAAAAAAAAAAAAAAAAAAAGAAAGAAAAAAAAGATTTGCAAATTTTAGTTGTAATTGCCTATAGAATTTGGATCAAAAGGCCAGCGAGACTGCTCAGCAGTCTAAAGCACCTGCTTAGGCAAGCACACAAGGCCTGAGGCTAGATCCCCAGCACCATATGCTAAGCTAGCCCTGCCCCCAGGGTGGGCTGAGCCAGCCCCAAAAAAAAAAAAAAGAATTTCGATCAAAACATGAATTTAAACCAAACCAACAAATGTTTTCTAACAAATGCCTATGGCAGGTTTCCAACCAACATCCACTGAAACAATGGTAAACAGGCCACTCCTAACTTACAAAACAATTTTTCAGAAACAACTTATTCTTAAGCCAAACTCACAAGTTAATTTCCTTGAGAAATAATCCCCTATGTCAATTCTTTGCCAGGCCACAAATATTAAATTGCCAACAAGGGACTGTTGGTGCAGGAGCATGAAACGTCACATGGCCCTTACAGACGGCAGCCCTGGGCACCGCACAACAACGCAGGGGCGCGAAACTGAAACCATGACAAATGAGGGGAAGCACAAACTGGCTGGTGCACACCCCTACAACTGCAGACCGAGACTGCTACGCCCCCGCCTTCTGCTCCGGGTACTCCGTTTGCGCAGATGTGGGGAGGGGGGCCCATGAAGCACTGTTTGGCACTGCCCACCACACCCTGCTCCAGCTCAGACAGTGGGCAAGGAACTGAGGTGGCACTGGAGAGAACCTGGAGGCGGAGTCCCAAGGGGAGGACGAGAGCAAGGGCACGCAGGCTCCGCGGCTCAGCCGGGCGCCTGCAGGGGCAGAAAGAGCAGCACTTCTAACTCAGAACCAGGACAAACCTCACCTCTGCCCCTCGACAGCTGTGCAACCACAGGCAACTTACAGGCTCTTCCAGAGCTTCAAGCTTTCCTCTGCAAAATGGGAACGAACAATAAAGTCTACTTCACAATATGTGCGTGAGGGAAAAAAAAAAGAAAAGAAAAGAAAAGAAAAACGGGGCCAGGGAGATAGCTTTGTGGCACAAGTGCCTGCCTGGCAAGTGCAAGGTCATGAGTTTGAACCCTAGTCCCGCAAAAACACACACACACACACACACACACACACACACACACACACACACACACAATATCTGCGTGGGCATGGAAGGAGCTCAACAGAGCTCCCAGGGCAGGCTCCTCCCTGGACGGCTACCCTTCCCGCCTCGCAAGGGCTAACCAGGTCAGTTTCCTGGTCTGCAAAAGGGCAAGCAAGGTGACAATAAAAATAGTCTGTGAGGATTACAGCAAGACCAATGCCTCAGGATCTGTTGATTTGAGACCTGTGCAAATACTGGTTACTAGTGGGCCCTGGGACTAGGGCAACAGGAATAACTGCAGGGCTGACAGGTCAAACGTCAGAAAAGATGCTCGGGCCAGGAACACCTGCACGCATCTCTGATTATAATGTTGTGGACGTGGTGCTTTAAAATGACGTTCAGAAAAGTGGCCTCAGGTCAACAGCTGCAATCCCTCACCTGTGCCCACACCCTATGAGGGGGCGTACAGGCCTATAGAAGCCGCAACCCTTGCAGGAAATCAGATCCCAGGGAGGGACTGCTAAGGGGTCCGGTCTGCCGGCGGCAACTGCTCATAAATAGGCCACAAATGTTAAATTACTAACAGACAGCAGGCACAGCAGTGAAGTTCAGCACCACGCTCAGCAGCCAGCCAGGGAGGAGGCAGACACCAGACTCGGCTTTGAGTAAGAGGCCAGTCCTCTCTCTCCTCTTGCTCCTGCTATAGGAAAACTGAGGATAAGAAGTGGGAGACGGATCACTCTCTCCAAAGGAAACTGACACCAGAACCTAACTAAAAAGGTCCCCAAATACATCTCCAAAGTCTCTGCACAGCACGCTCACAAAATCCCATGATGTCCCCAAAAAGTTACTTCCAAAACTTAAGGTAATAGTAGAATTCAGTTTAGGAAGACTTCCTCAGAAAGACCTTCCTGACTAACTGCCCTAAAAGAGGTTTTATATCCCCTTGCTCTTTTTTTTAATTTTATTTATTTATTTTTACTTTTAATAAGAATATTGAGACAGTTTCAAAACATGTTAGGACAGCCATAATAATTGATACAATGCATATTGCTGTCTTCATAGTAGTTGTACAGAGTACAAGATTCAGACATAATAACTCTTCTAAACACTGTTGGTACAAATATTTCTTCCCACTGAACTAAGAGAAAGTAGTTGTATACATAGAGCAATATGCCATAATAGTAGTGGGTTATCAGCAGAACTGGCAATGTCGGAAGCTTCTGACTTGAGCCTTTTGCAGCTCCACCTACTAATCTGGCTTGACTTTTAATGCCTCATGGTTAAATTTTTCTGTTGGGTGGTTAAGGCCAAAGTGAAGCAACAGGTCAGCACGTCGACTGCCCAGAGTCCGCGGCCGGGTTGCCCCGAGGAGCCAAGTGGCCATGGCCTACCACAGCTTCTTGGTGGAGCCCATCAGCTGCCATGCCTGGAACAAGGACCACACACAGATCGCCATCTGCCCCAACAACCACGAGGTTCACATCTATGAGAAGAGCGGGGCCAAGTGGACCAAGGTGCATGAGCTCAAGGAGCACAATGGGCAGGTGACAGGCATTGACTGGGCCCCTGAGAGTAACCGCATCGTGACCTGCGGCACAGACCGCAATGCCTATGTGTGGACGCTCAAAGGCAGCACGTGGAAGCCTACGCTTGTCATCCTGCGGATCAACCGTGCAGCCCGCTGCATGCGCTGGGCTCCCAACGAGAACAAGTTCGCTGTGGGCAGCGGCTCCCGCGTCATCTCCATCTGTTATTTTGAGCAAGAGAATGACTGGTGGGTGCGTAAGCACATCAAGAAGCCCATCCGCTCCACCGTGCTCAGCCTGGACTGGCACCCTAACAACGTGCTCCTGGCTGCCGGCTCCTGTGACTTCAAGTGCAGGATCTTCTCAGCCTACATCAAAGAGGTAGAGGAGCGGCCAGCCCCCACCCCGTGGGGCTCCAAGATGCCCTTTGGAGAGCTAATGTTCGAGTCCAGCAGCAGCTGTGGCTGGGTGCATGGCATCTGTTTCTCGGCCAGCGGCAGCCGCGTCGCCTGGGTCAGCCACGACAGCACCATGTGCCTTGCTGATGCTGACAAGAAGATGGCTGTGGCGACCCTGGCTTCTGAAACTCTGCCACTGCTGGCCCTCACCTTCATCACTGAGAACAGCCTGGTGGCAGCGGGCCATGACTGCTTCCCTGTGCTGTTCACCTATGATGGTGCTGCGGGGAAGCTCAGCTTCAGCGCGCGCCTGGACGTGCCCAAGCAGAGCTCTCAGCGTGGCCTCACAGCCCGAGAGCGCTTCCAGAACCTCGATAAGGCGAGTTCGGAGGGCGGCACAGCAGCAGGCGCCAGGCTGGACTCACTGCACAAGAACAGTGTCAGTCAGATCTCAGTGCTCAATGGGGGCAAGGCCAAGTGCTCGCAGTTCTGCACCACAGGCATGGATGGGGGCATGAGCATCTGGGACGTGAAGAGCCTGGAGTCAGCCTTGAAGGATCTCAAGATAAAGTGACCTGTGAGGCGCACTGTCCTCATGCCGGCTGCTGCAGAAGAGTCAGTGAGGGGCTGCTTTGCTGGATGCTTCTAGGGTATAGCAGGGGTCCCCATAGGACTGCTCCCTCAGAAGGGGAAGGGGCTGGTGGGGAGCTTTGCATACACTACCTGTTCAGGGAACATGTGCCTTTTTCTTAAATGCTTTCATTTATTGTATAAAAGAAAATGCCCAAAA
>PVKN010011777.1:0-21341 GCA_004027915.1 Capromys pilorides
ACTGACTTTGATCAAGGTGAGAGAACTACTGTTCCGGTGTGTTGGTTTCAAGGTCTTCCCTCCATTTGGAGTGAATAGTGGAACTGAAATATTAGCAAAGCTCTTGGTAAGCAGATTAGGTGCTGGCGAGAGTAAATGCCCAACATATCCACCATGCAAGAAGTTAAGGAGAGAGTGGCATTTGCTGCTATTATACTTTGAAAGAGGGCAAAACTTCTAGGCCCACATTGTATCCCTTAAAACTCTACTCTTTCAAAACCGCTGCCACGGTCCCAGACATCACATGGCCATAGCGGAAGAAACAGATTAGCATGTCATTGTATCTCTACATTTAAAAGGGGAAAGAAAATACTTGCTCAAAGTTGAGCCTCTTTGAGTAACATTAGCCACAACTGAACCACTGTGTTGTGTGTTAGACCTGTTGAACATAAGGCCCCAGACTCAAGTTCTTGGTGTTGGAAGGAACACACTCAGATAGTGGGTAAGTAGTTTATAATAAGGCAAGTTTTACTCCTGGAAAGGGTGAGGGACGCAGAAGAAATGGCCCTTTTATGCCGAAGGTGCGAGAGGCAGCTGGCTTTCTCCCCATTGGCTGGGTTGAAGGTTCAAAAGTTATTGTGATTGGCTAGTTGAAATGGGGTAAAGGGTGGGGAGTGAAGGGTTGCTGAGAGGAAGGAAGAGCAGGAGGGGTGTGGGGAAGAGGAAATCCTTGGCTGCCTCTGGCTTTTAGCTGTGTTCTCAGAACATAAAATGAATAGACATTTCTTGCAATTGAACGTGTTTGGGAGGAACCACCTAAGGTGGGCCAGAGTCCAAGATGGAGACATTCTCACTTATATTTTTGATAGAAAAGACCCTGTTTCTTACAGCCCCTAGGTTGACTGATCATTGATATAATGAACACAATGTCCCTGGTTACCTTGGATTAATTGATTCGTATCCATAATATATGTGTTGTGCAGGAAAGGTAAATCTAGGAATGGCCAGCGCTGAGCTGCCCAGTATATCTGGTGGGAGCAAAAAATGGGTTAGGAGTACTATTTGTAACAAACTTAAGAAGCACCATAAGTTAAACGGACCTTGGTGGAATTACTGGTGGCATTTTGCAAACTTTAAATAACTACAAAATAAACTCCTAGAAAAAAAAAAAAATTGTTGACTGACATAGCTCGGTATTATTTATTTTTGAGCAATGTACATGATAATGCTCAGAAGTTCATAGAACAGTGTGTCAAACCAAAAGTCTTGGAGGCCAAGGGTTTTCTGAAACAGAAGGGATTGCTGAGTCATTATAGTTGCAAACCAAGGAAGGACTAAGTCCGGGTCAAGTTTCTGCAGCTGTCAACAGCAAAGTCACGGCACTTGGAAAAAATCTTCAGCTGGACTCAAGATCAAGCACATGTTTATAAACATCCAGAGAGGGGAAGTGTACATGATTTGCATTGAGCTTACACTGCCTGTTGATAAGAGGGGCAGGTTAAGGTGAAGCAGGGAAAGGTTTGGGGTGGGAGCAAGGACTCTCCATAAGGGGAATGTGTGCTGCTTCTTCATGGGTTGGAGTCAGTAGTACCAAAAGCTTAAGCATGTGTGTTATGATAGAAATCTATAGTGAATGCTTAAAATTTTTAAAAGTGGTACAATAAAGAACATAGGTCCACAAAAGCTCCCTCCAAATACAGCGCCCCTCCCCCTCTTGCTTCACACACTTCTCCTTTCATCCTTGCTACTTTCTGAAGCAGTTCTGGAAATCCTCCTTCCTGTGTGTCTTGAGATGCAATCCAAAACGCAGGAAATACTGCTGTCAAGTAGCATCTGATGGGAGAGCAGGCTGGGAAAAACATCAAGACTCACCCTTACCCGAACGGATCACCAGGTCTGGCACCGTAGACTTCCCAGCTCTTCCCGAAAGCCAAATGGCCATGAGTGGAAAATGTTTTGAATCGATTCCAGATATCAAGGCAGCCAGAACAGTGCAAACTAAGACTTGCAGAAGAGGGCTTCAGCACTGCTTCAGAAATTGGTCAAAATAATAGGATGAGTGTGTTCGAAGAGAGGCAAAATGTATGAGGTAGATTAATAACAATGTATCTTTTACTGTATTTGTTTCTTTCTATTTTCAAAATTCACCATGTTTCTACTCTACCTGCAAGCAGGAGATGGTGGCACCTGGATACTTTCTGTCAAGGTTTCAACAAACATCCAGGATTATGGAATGGTCTTGATGGTTTGGACCTGTCACTGTTAACTGATAAACACCCCTTTCTCTTTCCTCTTCTGCCCTCTGACCTTTCTAAGTTCAGGACATGCTCGACTGTGTCTCTTGTCAAATGTCATACTCCTGAGTGAGTGCAACAGTGAGCCCTCCGGATCAATTATTTCGTTTTCTCTTGTTGTTAGGGAAAACTTCAACTGGAAACTAGTCTCTGTAACACTTATGGAAAAATGGAGTCTGAATTCCCCAGCAGAGTTTGGAATAGAACTCATTCACAGGCTGGGGACTGCCCAGTCACACTTGATTTTAACCTTGATGCCTGAAGATGAATTTTGAAGATAAGGAGAAGCAAGGAAATCTGTAAGGATTTCACCTCTCTAGCATGGCCATGCTGCGAGCTCTGTACTACTCAGGAAGGGAAAGGTTTCCCTCCACACGGACAGCAACAAACTTTACAAAAATACACTGAGACAGGGCAGTTGATGAATACAACCCTGTTCTTCATTGTAGAGTTATTTGATAGACATCTGGCTGAGATCCTAATCACCATTCCACCAATTGCCCTACATCCACACATCAAACTCTGCTGATAAAATGGAATGAGTACCTTGACCCAGAGAGAGAGCTATATTCCTCCCCCAGTCACCACCAGTGCATAGGAGTGGTCATTTCCCACCATTCCTTTCTGAATTGGAATTCTGGCCGCCCCTTGCAGGCATAAAGAGACCAGGGAGAAAATGACTTGGAAATCCATTAGTGGAACACTGAGAATCCACTCAGCACAGCTTGGAGATCTCAACAGCTGCCCTAATTAAAGAAAGAGGGGCACTCCAACTGACAGAAAAACAAGCGACCCATCAGGAAATAGCAGCCAGCTGAGTGCAGTGCTGTGCTGGAATTAGGGCAGAGCGCAGGCTGGTGTCCGCGTGTAATTGGAGGAAACCCAGCTGAGACAGAGGTTTCAGAAAAAAAAAAAAAAAAAAGGAGAGGTGGTCTGAATTTATGTGAGGTTCCTCTGAGAAGGATGCTAGGACCAAATGTTATTTGTTACCATTTGTTAGTGCTGAGTGCCACAAACACGCCCTTGAGTTTTCACAAGCCTGGGTAGTGTTTCTTTCTTTCTTTTTCTGAGAATAAGCACTTGTGCTAGCATCATTCAGGGGCTGCCAACCGATAGTGAAAAATGCCTATCTGTCAGCATCAAGGAGATCCAGCAGCCCCACTCTTTGGTAGGGGCATCGGGTAACATTTTATTTTTAAGATGTAAATAACCTCCTTGGTCTTTGTGACAGCAAGAGCTTTAGAGGAATTTTTAGCCATCTGATGGATATGTCAGGGCTGCTGTCCCTCAAGCCGAGATGGCAGCCCCTGGTCCCCAAGGCGTCCCCTGCATCACAATCAGCTCAAGAAGCCACAGGAAGCAGCTCTCCCACAGTGACGGTGTTGTCCTGGCCCCGGGAGCCCGAGGACACAGGTGAGCTCCTGGGCAAGGAACCCCGTAGTGCAAAGGCCACATCCCTAAAAGCAGGTCAGAGGCCGAGTCTGCTTGCTGGTGTTGTTGGTGTGAAGGACCACAGGCTGGAGGTGAAACAGGGTGTCGAACATCTGCACCGCTTAGCATCACCTAATTTGTAGCCAGTATGCTAACTTTTCTGAAACCACGTGACTTCCCCCAGCTCCCTTCCAAATTTCCCTCCAAGAGCCTGACATCTAAACACAGGCCATTCTCATCCTCCAGGCCCTCCCCCTGCAGAGACAGACCCTGATGTTCTACCTTTCAGCCAGTAGGAGAAATAGATTCTTTTTTATCTTGGCAGGATTTCAGTCCACATTCCGAGATTAGTAAGCAGCTTTCAAAGTGAAAATTTCCAGGTGATACCTTTCAACACTGTTGTGTGGATCTGGTAGATTAAGATACATATTTTCAGCATTTTAAGGCCTGAGTTTCTAATTCTTGCCCATTGACGGGCACACTATATCAAAAAATCTCCTAGCAGCACCTAGTAAAGGGGCCTCTGGCCTCTCTGCCCAAGCTTTCTGTAAGCAAACTAGATGACAACGGAGTTTTCTGAAGCTGAGAGTCCCGAGACAGACTGTACAGCCTGGATTATTTTGAGCTACAAGTGTAAATAATAATAGCAAAATTAATAAGCATACCCTGTGATGCATGCAGATACCAGTTTTTTTGTTTGTTTGTTTTTGCTTTTGTTTTGGAAAGGGTCTACAGGGTCTTCAGGGTCTCACTACTAGATCGGAGTCGTGGTGATTCGCCTGTTTACAGCCTCCCAAGAGGTGGGATTACAGGCAGGCACAGGCCTCCATACCCAGTCTCAATTGCCATCTCAGTGTGCCCTGGAGGCAGGGCCAGCGAGGCAGGCCCGGGGTTCAAACCCCTGGCCCCTGCATCTGCTTGCAGGTGCTTTACCAGTGCTGTACCTAGTCCCCCAGTCTCTGCTCCTGCTTGTGAACATCCATGTCCTCTGCAGAGGAACCAGAGAGAGAAGCTTCGTCCCCTCGGAAGGAAATCTGCTCAGACTGCAGACCCTCGCCCTCTGCTCCTGCGTGGCATGGTGCTGCGGTGGCATTTCTGTCCCCCTGCACAGTCCCTGCTGCCTGACCTGTGCTGGGTAAATTCATCTGTTGGCCTTGACCTGACGTTCCCAGCTATGTGACTTCCCACCGTGACTGCTCAGGGCTCCCTGCCCACGTGGAGACCACGTGGCTGCCTCAGGGAACCCAGCTCAACACCCCACATGCTGCCCTTCTTCAGCAGCGTTGGCGTCACACTTGCCTGTGTAGCTTGCCTGGGAGCAGCAGCTGAAGGGAGGCAGAGGTAGAGAAATAAAAGACAACGGCAGCGTCACGCAGGTCCACGCGAGAAACCTCTTACTTGAAAAGAACTCATTTGTCTGATAACAACAGTCTTCCATGCTCATCATCAAAACTTTGGAACACAGAGAAAGTTAAAGAAGGACAAAGTCGGATCACACTACCTGCCTAGCATTTTGGTCGTTTGTAGCAGGGAGCTTTCTGATTGTCAAGTAAAAAGGTGATTTTTTTTTCCCTAACCATATAGATTTTTAAACATCCTTAGATCCTAGTTCTAAGTGGAGAGTTCTGCAAAGGACAGTGTTTTTGAAATATAACTCTCTTTAGCTGATTCGTTGATTTATTCAGCTTTCTCAATTCACATAGTTTAAGGATAGGACACCTCCCTGTTTCATAACTCACAAAAAGAACAAGTCAACTGATTTTGGATTTGACATGATAACTTTATGAAAGATATTCCATCAAACCCAATTCATCTATTAGGCATTGTAACAATGCTGGATGCAAAATACAAGCTCTCTTTGTAGATAGAATAAGGTACACTGGAGCCAGGAAGACAGCTCAGTGGAACAGCTTGGCAAGTGCAAGGTCTTGAGTTCAATTCTGCTACCAAAACAAAATGACATTATTTCAACAGCTCTGCTGCCCTCCATGAAGTGTCAACATGTCTCCTCTGCATAAGTCTGCCCAACTTGGTCACTGAAACAAACAAAAAGGAAAAAGATTGTTTTCTTACCCAATCTGTCAATATATTATGAAGCTAACTGCTGTTCTCAAGTTTATGCAGCAAACAATGAAACTACATTCTAAAACATATTTCAAAGTGAAACAGATATAACAGAAATGATGAAACTGAATATGGTCCCATGAAACTTGGAGCTGTTAAAATATTTTCATAGTATTATATAAAAATTACATATTCTTAAAAATAATAGTAATTAAGCAAATATGATCCAAAGGGTATTAATAATTGAATTGTCTCAGTTATTCTTCTCTCATTGCTGGGACAGATGCCCAGTACCCAAAATGAAAGAAGGAAAGCTTTATTTAGCTCACAGTTACTGGAGGTTTCAGTCCATACTCAGCTGGCTCCAAGGCAGAGAGGCACATGGCAGAGGGCAGCAGTTCATGGCAGTGGAAGGCAGCAAAACACCAAGAGCGAAAGGGAGGAGTGGCAGCAACAATGGCTACAGAGAGCAAGTCTGTCTCCCTTAAATTGCATTCAGGTTCTCCATCCCAGGCTGGGTGCAGAACTCATACCCATAATCCCAGCAGCACTTACACCAGTGGACCATGAGTTAATCACAAACTCTAGAGGTCTGCCCCATATCTGCCTGGGGTTTTGAGGGGGGACAACTAGACACAAATCATCACATGAATTAAAATAAAATCTTATGTTGTTTCCACAAACTATTAAACATGGCTAAAAATCTATTCTAAAAACATATCCTGGTTTTGCAACATAACTAGAGATAATACTAATTGGTATCTGATTAGAATCTAAACTAGTCGAGATTCTAAACCCGCGGAAGCATTACTTGGTTCTAAAAGCATTGTGGTCAAGAGCTTCAGTTATAAAAGTTAATAAGAAATCTCCATCTATGTTGGAGTAATTTAAAAGCTGGGAAAGAATAGAGTCCATATCATACTTTAGAGTCCTCTTAACCCTCTTAACATGATCCTTGACATTTTTGAAAGCTGTCTTCCAATCAGATAAAAGAACATCTTGTCAAAAGGAGATTGGATAAACGCAATTCCAGCAGCCTAATCTTTGTTTTGCTTTTGTTGTTGTTAAAGGCAAGTAGAGGTGTTTTAAATCTTCCTGTGCAAGATTTCATAAGGCCAAAGTACTTCCTGTGCAAACTCACTGCGAAGATAGAGAGGAAGAATTCACAGGTGCACAAAAGCACAAGCCTGCCAGGAGCTCTAGCTGTTCCCTAGAAGCTAGGTTGTTCATCAAGTTGGGAAAAGTAACATGATGGGTACCTGCAATCTCTGACGCCAATTTCACATCTAATCTCTATGGCTTTATGAATATCTACCAGGGACCCAAGGCCTAATTGAAACTGCTGCTGGCTATTGATTTATTGAGCAGTTATTCCAGGTCATTTACAAGGCCTCTGTAAATATGAGTTGATCATAGTAATGGTCAACTTCCCATAATTTCTTAATGTCAGCTTATGTATTTATAATATTTATGATTGTTAAGCTAAAATCAAGTGATCATCAGGGCTGGGAGCAGAAAATTGATTTCTAAAGTATGACAGTAATATCAGCAATTTGCTGGTTGTGTTCTCGAAAATATATTTCAGGCACCAAATGTTAATAACTAAGAGGAAAAAAGCATACAGTGAACTAGAATCGCATGAATCAAGGAGCAAAATGGAAAAGTGGAGCTGTGAGGACCTGAGGAATGGGAGTTCTGCTTGAAACTACCCTGGGCCTTTAGGATAGGCTGACCCATATCCTGTGTGCTCAGCAGAGAAAGTGACCCTGGTCACAGCAGGACTGCAGGGACTTAGGCGCCTCCTCCCTGGTGGCTTCCAGCCAGATCCTTTGTCATAAAAGTATGTGACTCATGTACCCACAGCTCCTAAAAATCTGAAGCTCAGCAAACTCAAGGTCTCTTGCAGCTGGATTGTATCATCTCTATGCCAAATACCCAAGAATAACAACTTACCAGAGGAACTAGTTCTGGCCCAGGGTTTCAGAGGCATCGGTCCATGGTCTTAATATGGTAAAGGAAGCCTGTTGACCTCTGAGCAGCTAGAAAGCAGAGGAATCCAAGGAGAGAGACCTTGGAAGTAAGAGAGGAAGGCCAGGGACAGGATACACCATCCCAAGGAGTACCCCAGGGACCTTCTTCTCCAACTGGAGCCACGCTCCTAACAGCCCATGCTGCTAAGCTCATATCAGTGGACTGACCCATGAAAGAGCTTAGCGCCCTGGACAGCCACTTACTTCACTAGATCTTCACCATCTCTGAATATTGCTGTACTGGGGACCAAGCCCTCGATACATGAGTTTTGAAGAACATTTCATGTTTCATACCCTGAGCAAAGATTATAGTTTCATGAATTCTTCTCATGATTTAGACCTAAACTATCCCTCCAAAGGCTCATGTGTGCAGAGGTGGGCTTTTTGAAGGGGACTGGAGAGGGAAGTTGCCGTATTCATTGGTGAATCAATCCACTGGACAGAGCAGAGTCAAGTGGGCTGCTAGGAGGTAGCCCAGGCTGGAAGTAGATCACTTCTGGTGGGGAGAGAGAGGTGCAGCTCCCTCCTCAGCTCCTTGCTTTTCTCTCTGCTTCCTGACAACAGGACACAAGCATCTTTCCCTTCCCCCATGGGACCGCTCTGCCCTAACCTTTCTTACCTGGAACTGGCTGACCATAGATTGTAAAGGTGAACAAAATCAACCTCTTCTTAAATTGTGGACATTGGTAACTTAGTCCTTCAGGCCATGCACGTAGGATTTTTAGCATTACCTTGCTGCCAAATGCCTTTTCCTCTCTTGGTCCTTATCTTCGTCTTCCCCAAGCCCTGGCTCAGTCTGAAGCAGAGTGAAGCTCTGAAGATCTCCTGGGCTTAAGCAGGTCAGGGTTAGCTCTGATCCCTCAGTGGTATACACGTACCTCTTGCACAGCGTTTCTCAGCATGGCATTCGCTTCCCTCCTGGTCGTGCTCTCTCTTGCTCCTGAGCTACACCTGCTTGGCTCCTCTGAGAATTTTCTCTTAGTAAAGACCCAGGACCTGGGTCTGCACCCTACTCTGCACCCTCCCAACAGGCTAGAAGTCTTTCCCCCTGCAGATGGGGAAAGCTGTTTTCTCTTTTTGCCTACAGAATCTTCCAGAATCTTCAGTGACTTCTTGGATCTCCTACATTCAGAGTATCCTACAGTTCGATGAGAAACCAGAAATCAGCCTTGTTTCACCTTGAGTTGTCATGTCACTGGGGTTTAGGTCATAATTAGCGATGCATCTCTTAGCTCCCCACACTGGATAATGCACATTTGGAAGGCAGCGTCACCCATGATTCTTCTTGAAATCTCCACCAACATCTAGCTTTAAAAACAAGCAAAAGGAAGTTATATACTTTGTACTAAAAACAAAAGCAATAGCAATTCATCTTACTTTTATCACTAGTCTCAGATTAACTGTGCTTCCAAGTTTACTGCATATCTACGTGGTCCAAGAAGGCATATTTTCCCCAAAATATATATAAGAGCAAATCAGAAGACAGGCTGTGACTTGTGGAAATAAATGACTGGACTTCTGAATTTTGACTATCATGCTCTCATGCCACTGATAAATTATCTTTGAGAATTCATATTAATTTTGCCCAGGAAATGTATCACAGAAGGCCATTTAGTTCATCTTATCCATTTATTACATTGGAAGAAACAAGTAAAGAAGTGAATTTTATGACCATGAACTCCACGGTTCAGTGAAGTAGTATTTTTTCTTTCAGCATAGTTATTTTTTGCCTTAAAACTGTGGGATGTGACTGAAGCCAAAGCAATGATATTTTCCTTTATTACAATAACCACCTTTAATTTCCTTCCTTTAAACCGCTTTGCTGTAACACTCAGCTTGTTTGTCTCCTGAGGTGAGCTTGGAAAACAAGCCCAGCATGGCTGAAGGCTGCCGTAATTAAAGAGAAACTGAAAGGTCAGGCCTCAGGATGGGGTGGACCTCAAGCAACAGCTGACAACAGGTGGTCGCACCACCCTGTGTCCGGTCAGTCATGACTTGGTTCCTGGATGATCCGCCATGCTTCATGTTCTGGGCTTCATTGTTAGGCTAGAAATCATCTCTTCTCAATTAGCACTTGGTTTGTTTCTCCATCCATTGTAGACTGTTGTGTGAGTTTCTGTTAATAAAGCAGAAAGAGAAATAATGCCAACAGGGCTGGAGAAGCAGCTGCAGAATCAAGGTTGGGTGGCTTGCTTGGTTTTTCCTTAGTCAACCCAGTGAAATCTGCCAAGCACACAGGAAATACCTGTTGGGGCCCAGTGGGTCCATGTTAGGAACCAGAAGGGATAAGAAGATGAGATCCTGACACCCCCCACCCCAGGTGAGGGGGTCGCTGTTCAAACACAGTCCACAAAGAGGCAGCTGGGAGGAAATATGTCCTGGTTTGTGCTGGAGAGAGGCCCCTGGCTCCTCCAGGAGGCCAGGGTCAATCTGTGTAAGGCCACAGGGATGAATTTCCAGATGCCCAGAGGCTGAGTACTGAAGAGTTTCTGGAACCTCAGTGGCAAAGGGCACCCTGAGTCAGGAAGGGCTGGAGACCTCATGCCTACTCGGTGGGTGACATACAAAAGCACCAATGAGGACAGGGAGGCGAGAGGCCACAGGAATGGAAGGAAGTGGGGAAACATGACACAGCAGGGGGCGGGGAAGGGGACTCACCATCGCAGCACCCTGTGCCTGTCCATGCCCAGAGAGATGGAGGCAGTGGAGCAGTGGTCAGTGGTCATGGAGGAGGAACACAAGGGGGGGAGGTGCCGGGTTTCCCAGCTCCTCCCCTCCCCCACCATGTCCTCTGTCCTGTGACTGCAGCTTTGGAATGGTTGCTTGGGGCTCTGGGAAACTGTGATGGCTCCCAGGTCTCCATGTCAGTCTTCTCTGCACCCTGGCCACTGGCCCACCTCATCTGCATTTTCCTCTGGGGCCCTCCAAGCACCCAGGAACTTCCTCATCAGATGCCCCTGCCCCAACCCCACCAAAATATGGATGAAAACTTGTCACTAGTGTTCTTTAAAGCAGGCCTTTTGGATGGCAAGCAAGAAAGACTTCTAAAAGTAAGTGAGAAGCTGGGTATGGTGTCATATGCCCAGCATCCCAGCACTCAGGAGGCTGAGACAGGAGGATTTCCAGGAGTTTGAGGCCAGCTCATACTGCACAGAGAGACTCTGTCTCACAACATAAAAGCAAATGGTGCACCATATACTACGAAGTGAGAGCTCCATATCACTGACCATATGCAGGAATCGATAGGGGACATCCCACACTGCTTCCCTCTGCAGATGGGCAGTGGCCTTAATGCTGTAGTGATGGCACGGCTTGGGTCCTCTTAGTGGGCTCCACAGCGTTTCTGTCCAGCCTGCATGAGCAGACCCATAGTTCTTGATCCCTTATTCCTGCTCAGAGACCATCTTGGCCCTTTTTTATGAATTCTGCTAATGCCTACGTGGTGCCCTCCTCTTTCTGATGCAGTGTCAGCAGCAGCCTCTTCTTTTTTTAAAATCATATTTATGTATTTATTTTTTAACATCTGTGTATTACACATCTATGATGGACCAAAGAGTGCTGCAAGAGCCTCAGACTGTGTAGTAAACTCCTGAGTCCAGAGACTCTCTGATCCCAGGGCTCCCACAAGAGATGTATTTCATTTTTTATTACTTTTAATAAGAAATAACAATGAGACAGTTTCAAAACATGTTAGTAGTACATCCCCAATAATTGACACAATGCATATTGTTGTCCTCATAGTAGTTATTCAGAGCACAGGATGCAGACATGATAATTTTTCTAATCATTATTGGTACAAAAATTTCTTCTCATTGAACTAAGAGAAAGTTGTTGTATACATAGTCCAATATTCCATAATCACAGTGGATAATTGACAGAACCAGCAATGTCAGAAGCTGTAGATTTAAGGCTTTTATAGCTCACCATACTAATCTAGCTTTACTTTTTATGCCTCGTGGTTAAACTTTTCTGCGGGGTGGTTAAGGCCAAGTTAAAGCAAGACCTGTATAACACAACATGTAACTTTACCTCCCAAGGTCAGTCACATCCCCTCAGGATTTACTTTGGAACCATGTATAATACTTTGTAGAACTGTTGTCAGGGTCAGCCGCCCGATGAGTCATGGCCATTGCTTGACCAGTTTGCTCTCTATGAAAGCCTGAGAGAATGCTTTCTGTCTAGGTGACTCTCCTTAAGCAGCCTCTTTCTTCAATAGCCACTGTCTTCCAAGTCACAAGTGTGGAGGTGATGCTGGCAGGGCCAGATCTTCTAAAGCTGGATTGCCAGGATTGGCTCCAAATCTGAACACAAAACAGACTTCTGAATCTTGGGACTATGACATGGTACCAAGTGGTGGCCCACCTGATTATCCCAGAGGTAATAACAGCTTGGCAGGATGCATTCAGGTACTTCTTTGTCTCTCCCAGTTAATGTCCCTCCCCTTCTCTGCCATTCTTGCCACCAAACACCACTGTCATCAGGACTGTGACAAGCATGTCAACAAGCCCAGGCAAGTCATTCTAAATCAAAGCCCAGCTCCAAGGCTCCTCTGAAGTCACCCTTCCTCAAGATTGCCACCATTTCTCTACTCTAAAGGGATGAGAAGACACAAACATCTGCCAAGCGGTGCCCAAAATTCATCATAAACTGGGGAAGAAGAGTCTGTATTCACTCTGTTCAGTAAAGAGAGATGCAGTGTGACTTTTACTGAATTTTAATGGCGCAATTTTTAGGCCAGAAATCATGCTCATGTGTGCCAGAGTGATTAATGGCACAGCTTATACAGCTCATTGGTCAGACTTAAATTAGTTTAAATATTCATCTGTTGTTTTGTTATGATGAATCTCTGTGTTTCTTTTCATTCCTATTTCCCCTGAGTGCCTCTTCCTCTTGTCTGGTTGGAGGATGTTTGCCTGAGTTTGGAAAGAAATGTTAATGATGAGCTAGCAGACCATGTACTTGGGCCACCAAAGAGTAGAGAAGACAAGGCAAGAAACACTTTGGTTCACACGGTAAAATGCACACACAGCTGCGTGGCCTTCTGGGAGAGATGTCTTGGTAGACTCCACAGGTGCCAGAAACAAGGTTCTGCTTTTTCCTGTCAGAATACAGTCAGTGCATGAGCTAGGCTATAGTTTGCTGCCTGGACAATTTCTTTGAAAATCTACACATCAGTCTTTTTTTAAAAAATCTTTTATTTATTAATTTATTTGGTTCAGAGTGTCTCTGCAGCTCAGACACTTAGTGATCTTCCTGTCTCAGCCTCCCCAGTGCTGGGATTACAGATGTGAGCCACCACGCCCAGTTTTAAATTCCAAGAATTTTGCCTTCTGGACTTCTATGAATTTTCCTCCAAGGCAAAAAAAAATAAAATAAATTTAAAAACCACATCAAGAGTGCATTTGTGATGAAGAAAAGCCAGAAGCATAGTTTAATGAGAATTTTTCTGACAAAACTCTAAGGTCTTTCTAATTCAGCTATGAGCATACTTGCCCTGGACCTTGGCCATCCTGACCCTGCAAGGCAGAGCTGTAGACGCCCATTTTCAAATACTCCACCCCACACTTGTTCTGCATGTGATTCACCAACACAGATCAGCCTTCACATGCATGATATGTACACAATCATATGTACAACACGCACAAAATGATTCCCTGAGAAGTCATCCTGGGGGAGCAGGCCACATCTGGAATAGAACAGTCTACATTCCAAAAACAAAGCTCTGCTTCATGGGCAAAGAATTTATTTTGAAAATTGTGGCCTCCACCCCAGTAAGACATTTTCTTCACCTATTTTTTTCCTCCCTTATCTTCTAGCCCCAACCAGAGAAAACAAAATATAACCATGAAAACATCTGGAAACATAGCACCTCTACATTTCCCAGCTGGGAGCTGCCCTCCCTATTAACATCTGGATAAAGAACCACAGCTGTCCCATGAGGCCTTACTATAAGACATCAGTCTTGATGTCTGACATTACCCATGATTTCCTAGAGCATTCTGTGAGGTCAAAGAGATTCCCTGAAGTCAACTGTTCCTTCTATTTCCAACCTTTTAACAGTCTCTGTTGAACATGTTACTACCCAGCTTCTGGTGGTTGGCTTTTCTCTGCCTTCTTTGGCCCCAAACATGGATGCTATAACTCAGTTACTATAATTCCAACATGTCGCAAGTTTTTATTGAAGATGACAGCCATTGAACAGTATGTGTGCTATGTCATTGTTTAATGGCATTGCTCATCAAGGGCAAGGGAGTCTTTCCAGGCAGACACCTTTTTCTTTGGGTCGCATCATCAGCCATATCCCTAGGATTCATCCCCTTGCCTTTGACTTTCCCTGACTACCAAGAGCTGTGTATCGAAGGCAGCCAGGATGGGAAGAAAATGCTTCCTGTTCCCTTATGACTCAAAACAATCCCTCTTTCCCATCTCTCCCCTCTCTCAACAATTTGAAAACCGTTGCCCAGTTTTGACTTGCTTGCCATTCTCTGCAATAACCTGCAGGTTGTAATTGACTGGTGAGCCCCTCTCCCTCCCCAAATCCATTCCACCTCATCTTTGTGCTAATGAATGAGGGTTTGTAACTATCCATAATGAGAGAAAACAGCAGCATCCTTTTCATACAGGGAGATCTGAAAGCAAATATTTTTGAAAATTATATTAGAGTGCTTATGTGGCTGTACGACAGATTCTAACATGCTTAAAGCCTTGCTAGTATGTGATTATATGACAGAGTCCTTCGGAGGGGGCTCACACTGCATTGTGCACTCCATGGTGGAATGTGTGTCCTGGAAAAAGAGGCAGGCAAGGTCAGGGCCATGGGCCACCACCCTTGAGATGACACAAATTCATCTACCACTGCTCTCCAGGAAATGATGGTTTACCTCCACAGCCACAGGCAATGGATGTGTTGCTTTTATTTTCAGATTGTTTCCCTTAAGATGAAAACATAGGAAAGCAGAGAAAAGCCATGAACACATTCTGCATACAGAAGATTAAGTGGGGAGCTGCTTGAGTAGTATAACAGGTAAAGAACGTAAGCAGGGTTATTTTCCTAGACCCTGTGATCTCTGCCCCTTGGGAAAGTCATTCACATTCCCTGGGCTTTAGATTCCTCACTTTAAAATGCAGAGTCCAGACCCGATGCCCTCTCAGCTCTTAAGCAGGCAGAGCAATGCCCACTGCATCCTTAGCTTTCTCATGTATTAATAGAGACTTTGAAGCAAAACATGGGGTCTGGGCTAACAGACCTCATTTCAGTCCTATGTTTCGCTCTGGATTTCCCATGGCTATGTGAGAAAAGCATGAGGTTTCCCACCTTAGCAAGGCCCCAGAAGTGATTGAAGAATTAGGCCCGTAGTCCGCCAATGTTGCCTGCGTCAGCACTTCTGTCTGAAAGATCTCTTTCTCCAAAGGCCTACCCAGGTTAATACCTAATTTTCTCCACATCACAGGGAAGCATATATGAAGGTTGTCATGGTAACTGGGTGAAAAGTTTAGCCAGTGGAGCCTGTCTAAGACTTTAAGGCTTTCCTTGCTATCTGGAGTTTTTTTCTTATTCTTCTTATGCTCATATCTGGTCTACCAAAGTTTTTGATAATCGCTTTGCCTATCTCCCCAGTCCCTATCTTTGCCAACCAAGAAATGATATGTTTTTATTTATTTTTTTATGGTGATAACTCAGAAATTGGAATATTACAAAAGGAAGAATTTATGGTAATCTTCCAGTCCCTTATTTTTCTGCATATAAAATTAAAGCAATTGCCAGGGAATGTGTTAAAAAATATGGGTTCTTAGTCTCCTCTCCAAAGTATTGAGTTGGTATCTCATCAGAGATCACAGAATCTGTGTTTTTAACAAATGTCCAGCAATCATATCATAAAACATATTTAAGAAATGCTAATGTAATCCTATGATTTCCTTTTTTTAACATAAGGAGGCTCGTGGTTATGCATGCTACAACTACAGGAAAAGAAAGAATTTTATGTCTTTTTATTTATTTTTTTGTCTTTTTGAAACAGGGTCTCACTATGCAGTTCAGGCTGGCCTTTAACTCATTTTTGTAGCCCAGGCTGGTCTCGAACTCACACGAATCCTCCTGCCTCAACCTCCCAAGTACTGGGATTACAGGTGTCACCACCATGCCCAGTTTACCCTTATTAAGATTTATGGCCTAAAATAATTGACCGATGCCTATTGATGATGCAGGTGAAATTGAAAACTAATGCTGAGGCTGAAACATTCAACTTGGGCCTAACATCTTCCAAAATTCTTAATTTCAATGACTTTAAAATGGCAATATTCACTTCTTGATCCAGGAGTCAACCCCCACCACTCCCAACCTCAATAGTTCTCTGTAAATTGATTTCTGATCAAGGGCTTCAAGGTCACAGATCATTGTAAGAGATCCCTTCACATTCAGGAACATTCTCTGCATTTTAAAACATTAAATAAATTTTCAAATCTTCACAAAAAAGAGCATGCACCTCAATTAAGTAGTTTTATCTTCCAAACTGCAGCATGATTATACTCTATTCTTTATGCATAGGCAAAATCAGAGTCAAAAAAATTACATTCCATAAGGTAATATACCTTCTAATAACTTTCACCAATTTATAATCCCCAAGGAAAAACAGAGTGTAACTAAGACCAAGAGGACGCTGCTGGGAAAAAGCCGAAAAACATCACCATAGGGTGGGTAGTGTTCCCTACGCTTTGATTCTCTGATTTCAGGGCTCCGGGGGAAGTCTATTTAACGAGTACTCTGAAGAAATGCCTCAAGCCAACTTTGTGCCCCCACATCCTGGGCATAGAAAGGGCGATCCCCAGTAGGGCTTGTCTGATACTTCTTTGCATCCCAAGACCAAGTGTTCCCATCCTGTGCCATCCAGGGTCGTGTTAAACCAGCTCAACCTCCAAGATTTCCAGACCAGGAGGTTTGGAAAGGGCATCCTCTTCCCAGCTCGCGCCTAATTAAATGCACACGCTACCTACACACGCATTTAGTACAGGGCCCACCAAGTCTCACTGCACAGACCAGACTCGGAGGGACCCTTCCTGTAGTTCAGCCTCCCGAGCTCTGGGATGACAGGAGCGCGCCACCGCACCCAATCTCATTTACTGGCTCAGCGCTCCCTGCGGGTGGGGTCAGTACAGCAGGCTGGGGATCACCATCCCCACCCCAACCCCACCCCCACCCCCACCCGGCCTCTCCTGTGTCTGCCTAAACAGGAGGCGCTTTAATCCGCTGAGCTATCTGGCCCGCCCAAAACAAAAATCGTGCCTCATTTTGAGGCTGTGGAAGGGTCCATGTTTCCCTCTTTCTGAATAACACTATTTCCTGTTTAAACTATTGAGGAATCGCAGTAATAGGACAATGGGAAAAAGCTGACATTTTGTTTCCGTATTTCTCCAGAATATAAATCTCCCATCATATTTTATACATAGACTTTTGGTTATTGAAATTTTAGCATTTTCAGACAACCGTTGATAAAGATTGTGCTATTTCAGGAAGATTCAGATCTCCTTTGGAGCAACATGCTGACAGCTTTTCGATGTTAATTTAAGTGAGAACTTTGTCATTCTATCTACTGCATTTGTAGATTTTCTTTCTGGATTATTCTGGTCAGGTAGTGGTGAGCTCAGCAAAGTAAACACATGTGCAGCTCCAAAGTTCTGAGTTTAATGTCAGCTATAAATTTCACTAAGCACCTAGAAAACTAGCTATAATAAAAATATTCTAATTAGTCTTAGAGGTATTAGGTTTCAGAAAATATGCAAATATTTTCTTTTGCAAAGTTTGCTAATTGCTCTCAACAATAGGTATGAATCTTTCTGGTTACATTTGCAGAAAATATATAGCTTTGGCTTCCAGCTGGGACACTCTAGAGAAATGAAGGAAGTTGCATAACATTTTCAAGTGCTATAAACAGCTAAAAAGAACAGGTATGTGGCTGCTGAAATGAAAATAGATAGTGATATTCTTTCTATATACATGATCTAAAAACACTTGGAAGGGAATGGAAATATTCCTCCTACTCTGTAATTGATGGTTTCCATAAATAGCAATACAGCATCTATACTATATTTTAATTGCAATTGAAAGTCTGCAATGTAATACCCTGACAACTATAGTCTCAGGAGATATATAACTATATAATGAAAAAAGTTCAAGTAGCTACTGTGGTGAGGGCTATTCAAATGTTTGATGATCAAAGATGAAATTTGTTTCCTTGACCAGACATAAAAATAAAGCCAACTATGTGCAACTAAGCCCCAGTGGGTACTGTCTATGTTTGGCAGAATTACGGGCAAGAAGCAGGGGGAGAAGATCTAAGAGTCTGAAATTACTTTATAGTCTAGGTTGGGCATCTCCTTGATATCTTAGCACTTTGAATTGGACACACTCAGAGCTTAGAAACCCAGTAAATGACTGTCTAATTTCTACTGTGTAATTTTTTTTAAATGTGTTTGGTACAGGGTCTCGCTACGCAGCTCAGACTCATAGTGACCCTCCTGTTTAGAGTCTCCGCAGTACTGAGGTCAGAGGCATACACTACCACACCCAGTCTCGGTGGCCAGCTCAGCATGTGGGGCGGCGGGGGATGGGGGGGAGCATAGTATGTGGTGCCAGGGATCAAACCCCAGTCCCTGTACTTGCCTAAGCAGGAGCTTAGTCTGCTGAGCTATCTTGCTGGTCCTGTGTCTAATTTCTAATGTTTGCATGCTCCAGGAAATCAATACCTTCCAAGTTCAAGATTAGGGCTTTGTGATTGTGTGGGGGTCCCAGCTGCTAAATCCTATTTTCACCAGCAAGTCATTTGTTAGTTCTTTAGAATATTTCCTCATTCTCTCTGAATTCTCTGATTGGAATTATTCTGTGCCATCGGGAAAGATTTGACAGTTTGATAGTTTGATCTCAGGGAAATCAGAACTGAGGATTGTACATATTGTTTTGTTGCATGAGGAAAATATTAGCAAGTAATTAGTAAAGCAGAGGCAATTGTTAATATGTTTAACAGACATATATATATATACTAGTATATATATATACATATATATATACATATATATATATATACATATATCCAGAGATTGAACTCAGGATCAGGCAGATGTTTATGCCACTGAGCTATCTCCCCAACCCCCCATTATATTTTCTTTGAGAACACAGAGTTAAAGCAAAAATGTACTATCTTGAACAGTTATAGTTGTCTGCCAATCAGAACCACTGAGTATAAATGATATAGAAATTCAACGTCAAGGATACTACTATATGTTTGAAAAAGTATTAATTTAGTGTGAATTAATGAATTAAGAATTTCTCAAGGTTTTTTGTTTGTTTGTTTTAATATTTTCAGTTTCCTTGGCTCTGAGCCCACTCTTTTGTTTGTAGAGCTATATAAAAACATGATTATTTTGGAAATAATTTCTTTGTATGCAACTCCCTTTTCAGCAGATGTTAAATCTTATTCTTGGGGTTCCATGTGAAACATACAGTGCATTTTCACCTACATGAAGTTTGAAAACAAAAGAAATAAATATTAAATGATTTGGGACTAGAACACATGATTGCAAGTCAAAATCATCAAAAGAATCATACGCCACAATGCACTCAGTGTACATGGTATAAAGAAAAAATTGTCCCAGACACTTAGGAAAAAATGTGCAGAAAAACTGCTCAAAACTATGGTCACATGGGTGAAGCCCGCTGTGTCTCTGAGGAATGGCTCCAGACTCCCTGGGCAAGACAATCCTGGGTTGTATACTTGCTTCTCAGAAGACAGAGCAAGAATTTACCCCTCCAAGTGTTTCACAGGAAATACGCCAAGCAGCGTGAGGTCTAGGGCCTAGACTCAGGAAGAGACTTCTTTATAGAGTTTAGTCAAAGCGAGGCAATGTTCAGAGCTCCTAGTAGACAAGAAGCCCTGGTAATGCCACAGGACGCCTCCCTGAGACAGCTGATAATTGCCTCATTTTGTCATGATACCGCACACACACACACACACACACACACACACACACACACACGCACTTTATAAAACATCTTGAGTGTTCAATAAAAGCCAAATTAAATTGATTGGCACTTCACGGGACATAAATGCGTGGTATGCGGCAGAAGCAAAGCTGAGATTTCACTGTTCTAGAAGTACTAAGAGCACAGAACAGAAGCAGACGTGGTGATGTGCTGCCCAGCGTCCCTGGCGTGGCCCGGTGTGGTCACCTCACAGGTGGCACACGCTGCTAGCACTAGCAGGCAAAGCACTTCCATGTATGCACCTACAGGACGCTTCTCTTCCATTTTCCCATGCTACCCTTAGTCTCTCTGAGCAAAAAAGCATTATCTTTGATTGACTGACAAGAAAACTAAGGCAAAGAGGGCATTAATTGTTTCTTCCTAACACCACGATAAACCCTCCTTCCCTATAGCTGCCTCCCTCCCAGAGCTGAGCTGGCTACTTAGGAAAGATCACTCAACACTCGCAGGTCTCCAGGGTGACGTTGCTGACTTTACTGTTACCAGTCAACAAATCGCCTGCCATCTGTCCAGACTGACCGTGTACCTGCAGCAGCAGAGCCCTAGACATCTCTCCAGTGGTCTGGAAGAAGGAATATGTCTCCCTCAGGATCTAACCCGATACTAAGGAGGGGCTCAGGCCATGGAGGATGTCTGCCTGGTAATGAGGTTCTGGGCTGTGGAGTCTACTGTGCCTCTCTGGCAGTGGCCATGGCCCCATCCAGGAGGCAGAACGGTCCACCGAAGTCTCACTATTGCCTCTTGATGATAACCACAGGACTCTTGGGGAGCTACAACTTAAAGAAAGTAGTGAAGCCGGCAGGTACAGGTAGTGCTTCCTCCCAAGCTCAGGGCCCTGCACACACACAATGCTTGATATTGCAACTTCAGTCTACACGCAATGCCCCAGTGGTCATGGCATGCAGGACAAGAGACAGCAGGCAGTATGGCCAAGGGAACCTCTGGTCACTGAACCAGGGTACAGTGGAGTGCGGGAGAACCCACAGTCCCTCTGATCTCCTGAAGCCAGAGGAAATGCAGAAGATCCAACTGAATAGAACTTCAAAAGAGGTGGCAGCTTGGAACAACCATCCCGGAGAGGCCCGCGCCTCACATGCAGAGTGTCTCCCAATACAGAGGGCTGCTCTGCATTCTGACTGCATCTGCTCTTGGGAGCAGCAGGGCGTGGCACTTAGCAGGAGGACAGCCACGGAGCTGTCCTTGTCCACCACTGGTGTGGGCGCTGCTCGTGGGATTGAAGGGTTTCCCAGGTTGATCTGCAGTCTGACCGTCCTGGGAGACGCCCCTCAGCATAACGCCTGATCTTGCATCTGAGCTCTCATGTGATAAATTTCTGTCATTCCGCTCTACTACTGCCATGGTTTCATGGCAAGCGATGGGTGGCCCGGGGATGGTGGCCCAGTGACGGATGTCATCAAGGTTCCACGTGATGGCAGTGCATGGAGCCGCTGACTCCCAGTGCCTGCTGACACCCCACTCAGAAGTTCCCCGTGGACCTGAAAGCAGCCA
>PVKN010011778.1:0-21343 GCA_004027915.1 Capromys pilorides
TAGCATTTAACCTGTAAAAGCAAGAAGAACATAATGGTTTTCTCATAATTTCGACTACATTTAATGAATTAGAAAAATCTACCTTGTAAATTATATTTGATCTCTACATTATTTGTGTAGCATTCAGATATATTATCTCAATCCTACAGTTTACCAAAAATACCCATTTAAGACTATTTTTGCACCATGAGGCATAAAGCGTAAAGCTAGATTAGTGTGCTGAGCTGTAAAAGGCTTAAAACAACAGCTTCCATCATAACCAGTTTTGCCAATAACCCACTGCAATTATGGAACATTAGATTATGTATACAACTACTTTCTCTTAGCTCAGTAAGAAGAAATTTTTCGTATGAATAATGATTAGAGAAAGTATCACGCTTATACCCTGTGCTCTGTATAATTACTAGGAGGACAATAATATGCATTGTATCAGATATTGGGAATGTACTACTCACATGTTTTGAAACTGTCATTGTTATTTCTTATTAAAAGTAATAAAAAAGAAAAAAAAGAGATTATTTGTGCAGAAACCCTTGCAAATATGCTATACACTGCCCTCATAAGCAAATATGTGTGTATCTAAGGTCTAGGTTTGGAAGAATTTGACTACAAATATCCTTTTCTTCTTAAAAGTTTTTTACTTGTAATTTGCTTTAAGTTACAATACAAAGCATTGCGGGGCTTCCATGTGCCCAGTTTTTCTTATTCCATATAGATCAAACGTTTCCAGAAATAAGATGATGTGTAATGAATTCATCTTATTTCAATGGGGTTTCAGTACAGATGATGAACCAGTAAGCCACTGTCCAGTTCCTTTGAAGTGGACCTCACTTCTCCTTCCAAGACTCCCACTGGCCACTGGCCACCTAAAGCCTTGAACCCTGCTTGGCAAGTCAGGTGCATTGTTGCCTTGGCTGTTAGACCTGCTGGCTTCCTCAGGCTAATTACAAAATCCGCTGCCCTGGAGAAGCACACAGCTGAAGAGCATCATCCTGTCTCGGAACACTGGCGCATGTGTCCCCATTACTAATGCATCAAGCATGAGGCTTGGAAAGGTCTCCTGTCATCTGGAAATTGGGGGGCATCATTCAAAGACATAAATATCTCTGAACAAAGCTCCAGCTGAGCTGTGTCAGATGTGCACCCTTCCTTGTGTTTCCCGTACAGCTTTCAATTTGCTTTCCAAACATTTCTTTGTTGCGTTTGGCTGGGGTGCACTTTAGAAGAAGCACATCGTTAACCACAAAGAATGCTCGCTGTTTTCGGTGATTTCAAACCAGCTCTAAGCACTTTCTCACTGAGCCGCCCGGCAGCAATTACCGGCTGCTGAAGACACTTCTAGGCACAGAAAGGCTTCAGTTTCTGGGACAGCCGGCAAGCAAGGCTCTAACAAATGATGACATATGTTTGGGCGGCCTTTCACTAGATGCCTGCCCCAGAGGAAGGGTGAATCCATTTTTGTGCAAATTCCACAGGCGCATCTGACAATGCCTCCCTCTTCTCTCACCCACACAAACTGGGTTTTCATTCATCTGCAGGATTACTGGCCTCAGATGGGCACTCACAGTTGCTAAATGGCCTGGGAGGGAGTGGGGTGTCAGAAAAGGGGCAAAGAACAAGGAGAGGACAGGGATCCGTCAGGGAAATGAGAGTCGAGCTAATTGCTCTGTGGCCAAGTCCTGAGGCTCTGAAAAGCCAATCCCAAAGGACAACCTGCTTCCCATCCCCAGCTCTGGTCTAGAGGGCAAAAACTGACCTCCCAGTCTCCCAGAGGGGACAATGTCACAGGTGTAAGCTGTCTCAGAACGATGTATCCCACGAACTACACCTACGGCAGCTTCACTTCCAACCCCAGCACCTCTGTCTTCTCTCTTCCACGTGGATAGTCCCTGGCCGTACACACTTGGAGAAGATATCTCCAGGAAGGCCTGGCAAATGTCCATAATGGTAGCTTTTCTGGATGTAGCTCTAACAACAGCTAAACCTTTTGGCAGGACATAAACAAATTAAAAATCTGATATTTTAGCTCCCTAAGCCTGCACGCAAATGTCACACTGCCCTCTGCAGGTGCTCTACTGGGGCTAAGCCTGATTAGTGACACTAGCTATCAAACTTAGGGGGTAGTCACAGTTCAGAACTCTTACTGCAGGAAGGTGCTGGGGAGGAGGCAAGCAGGAAGGTGGGCAGGGCTGGGCCGCAGTTCCCCACTGGGCTGTCTGAGGATCCAGCCAATAGCCAGCCTCAGCCTCCAGGCAGATATCCAGGTGAGCAAGTATTGGCTGCTTCCAGCCTCCTCCTGGGAGCTGATACCAAGCAGAGCAGAAGGCTGGGCAGGGCCAGCTCATTTCAGACTCCAGAGCAAAATAAGGGTACAAAGCCTAGGAAGAAAATCACAAACTTTGCATTTAAGAGTCCTACTTACGTGTTTATGGAGTTGCTTAACGTGACCTTATTATACTAGTGAATAAAGTCTCACACAGTTTCCAGAGAGAAGAGATTCAACTACAAGTACACAGAGGGAAGTGGAAGCACCAGCCAGGATGCTGGTGGAACTGACACATACCTTTTTTTATTACATCATTTGGTGTCTTTCATCTTATTAAAGAGGCTTTAAGGAAACTCTCACTCCACTTAACTGACGGATGTAATTTTATGTGTCCTAAAGTGAGTAGGTTGTTTCAGGAAAGTATGATGGTCAAAGGAGAAAATCATTATCCCTTATATATGAAAATAAGGAACCTATTTTTTGGAGAAGGAGGAAAAGCAAGAGAAATCCCATTTGTTGCTTACTAAGCATGAAAATATCCATTTCTAATTTATCTTACAGTGGTATCTACTTACTACTTTGAGAAAAGTCCCATGTTTTAAGCCCAATCTAAAAAACTCTCAATTAAGTCCTTTGAAGTCTTTATAAAGAGCCAGCAACAATGTGAAAATATTTTATAGTGTAACAGAGTCTATCTTGACAACAGTCTACGGGGCCTGTTTAGGGTAAACAGATACATGATTCTATTCAACCTTTCGATAAACATCAAATTGGATAGGCTTCCTAGAAATGCTACTCTTGAAAAAATCAATAGATGTTAACTTTCGATCTGTCCTGTGCTGTGTAATATGCCCAAGATAAGATTTGGCATGTTCTCTCCGAGGAAACATACAGGAATAACTGAGGGATGTGTGGCAACATCTTTACTCTGTAGAAACACGCACAAAAAACAACTTGGTTGAATCGTGTGTGTAAATAAGATATTCTCTACTTTCTGTCGAAGTAGAGGAAGTCTAGTCAGGCCTAAGTGTGGAGAGGAACCCTCACCTAACAATTGTACTGTCTAAGATTCCACAGTGGCACAAAAGTTACACGTGAGTGCGTGTGATCCTCGTAAGACTTTATTGGAGTTGGAACATACTTATTTAGGAAGGAAATGACTAATTTATTTTTTAAAACTGGCAACTGGGCAGTTTTGAGCTTTTAGTGAGGACTAAAACTCTAGCGCAAGCCAATAGCTCAGAGTCCAGAGTGCTCACCATTACACAAGTACTCTCTCTTCGAACAAAGAGAAGGAAAAATTTTTTTTTGTTTTTTTTTTCCTCCCCTACTAATCTAGATTAGAAAATTTATCATGTCTACACCCTGTGCTCTGTATAGCTACTATGAGGACAACAATATTCAATGTATCAATTATTATGAATGCACTAATAACGTGTTTTGAAACTATCATATTGTTATTTCTTATTAAAAAAAAAAATAAAAATAGCTCAGCGCCTGAAGCAGGGGTCAAATAGAAGGGCATCGCAGTTAGAACATTTGTGGAACCCGAGTCTCAGGAGTTAGGGATGAAGTTACTGAGGAATCCAAGGGAAACGTTGATTTTAACACCATCAAAGCCTCAAGACAACACACCAGAACAACTACAGGCATCACTGGACTCAGCATAGGGCAGTATTTCTGGATGAACTTTGATAAGTAAAGAGTACCTTCCCAGAGATCCAAACCCCTGTCAGAATCAAATTCCAAAGAAAGTAACTGCCAAATTGTTCTGGATCTCTCTCTGTCCCTGTCCCTGTCCCTGTCTCTGTCTCTGTCTCTGTCTCTGTCTCTGTCTCTGTCTCTGTCTCTGTCTCTCTCTGTCTGTCTCTCTCTCTCTGTCTTCCTTCCTCCCTCTCCCCCTCCCTTGCTCCCTCCTTCTCCCCCTTCCTTCTTCCCTCTCTCTCTTCCTCCCTCCCTCTCCCTCCCTTTGCTCCTCCCTCTCTCCCCTTCTCCCTTTCTCCCTCTCCCTCTCCTATGTATAAGAACACTTAGTAGTGGGCACCAGTGCTACTTCAGTCTCCTCAAGGCAAAGCGGCAGCAAAGCAAACCAACTTTTGTTGCCTATTAAAGCAACGAAGCAAAACATAAAACAAAAATTACCCCATAATACAGGATTTCTTTCGCCTGGGAGGCGTTCATCACGAAGGTCTCTAAAGGCGGCTTTCTAAACTGCCCTGGCCGCTCGCTCCCTTACGCTTCTTAGGGACCCCTCGTGCCCCCCACCCCACCCCACCCCACCCCAGCGCAGCTGGGGCGCTAAGCTCAGCCCCGCGCCGGAGCTTGGAAGAAACTGGACTCCCAGGTACCCCAACCGCAGAGAGCACGGTCGCCAAGCGCTAGGCTTTCTGCAGCCGCCCCCCACCGCCTCCGATTCTGAGCTGGCCCCTGAGGTCCCCCGAGCTCCTTTACCACCAGGGATGGACGGTGCCTGCAGGTGGCGGAGGGGAAGGACCGTGGCGGGGCGCGGTGACAGGAAAGCGTGCAGCGAGGGAGAGCTGCTGCCCGCGCTCCCCGGCGCTCGGATCCCGGGCACTCGGGGTGCGCAGCTGGGCACCAGACCCCGGTCCCGAGGTGGCGGCGGCGACAGTGCCGGCGCGCGGGCTGGGGCGGTGCTGCGGGGACCCTGGTGTCCGACCGCGACCGAGACGCAGGCGGTGGCCGGGGCGCCCTTCTGGAGGCAAAGATCCGGCGGTGTCGCGCTCACCTGAAGGTAGGGTCGCCCGTGGGCCACCCCGCCCACGACGATGTCCGCTGCGGCCATGGTCCCCGCGGGCGAGAAGCCGAAGCCCACGTAGCCAGCCGTGCGCACCTCGAGGCGGAAGGCGAGGCGGTCGCCACGCGGGCCCCAGCCCAGCCAGTACCGGCCCTCGGCGTCCAGCATCGCGCGGCGCGGGTATAGCCGAGCCGAGCCCCATGCCGCCGCCGCCGCCGAGGGGAGCAGCGCGCACAGCACGGGGATCAGCGGCCACCCGCGCATCCTGCGTCCGCGCACCTGGCTGCAGCTGCGGGACGAGGCGGGCGCAGGGCCTGGGACCGCCCAGCCGCGGAGGGGGGGCACCCGGGGGGAGGGGACCTGCGGGGAGCGGGGCCGCGAGGGAGGGCTGGGCCGTCCAGCCGCCCGTCTGTTGTCTCCTGTGCGTCCTCTCGCTTTGCCCCGAGATCCACCTGCCGCTCCCCTCGACCCCCGCCTGGTCCCTGGGTTATGGGTTTGATGGGGAAAAAACAAGGAGCCTCCTGAACAGACAGAAAAAGAGGCCAAGGTTCAGAAGGGGCGGCCTGGGCAGAGGGCAGAAGAGGAAGTCTCGGACGGGGAAGAGCCTGGGCGATTCCTGGGGAAGCCCAGGAAAAGGATGGAGGGAGAAGGTGGTACGGTGGGAACTGAGACGAAGTCCCCTTAGGACCCCTGTACTCCAGCGGTGGAGTCCCTAGGGCCGTGCTATTCAGAGATGTCCACGCGCCACGAAGGGACAAACGTGCCTCCCCGGACTTGTGCCTCCGCCTCTCCTGGCAGCCCCACCTCTCCTGCTTCCCAGAGGGACTGTGCAGAGTATTTGCCCTCCACCTGCGCTGGGCTAGAGTCCACCGTGAGAGCACCCCATCTGATTAAGGGCTTTGCCATTAGGAGTGCAGGTCAACATCGATTTTCATTTAAATTTTTGTTTTCCTTTTAGAAAAAATGATCAGTACGTCACTGCAGCCCATAATGATCACATTAGTCTTGAGGAGCTGTTGCGTGTACATACCTTTTCTTCTTTATTACTTTCCTTACTCTTCCTTCCCCCATTTCCGGGCCTCCTGCCCTTCATTGCCATTCTCCTTTCCAGATATTTCAAGTTCTAGACCTATCTGTTTGTCAAAAGTAGGTTTTGTTTAGTTTTGGCCTGTACCTTTCCAAAACAAAGCACTTCTGTCTTCAGAATGCTCGCTATTCATGTATACGCTGCATGTGTCCAAAAAAGATCTTGGATGGCTTAAAAAAGGCAAAGACAAATGAGAAGAGATCGAATGAAACGTGAGCAATAGGACTACAAATCCACGCTACTTGCTCTGGTTGTAGAGGCCCCACACAAGGTACCCCCACTATTTCACTGCCCACAGCTTCTATTACTGACTGCTTTTCTTGCATCCATAACCTTTCCAACGTTACCAACATGCACCTGACGTGAGCTCTGCTATCCTGAGCAGCCTTTGCTTTACAGGGCACAGCTTTTGGACTTTACAGTATTAGGGCAGTAGAAGAAGACAAAGCTGACTTGGGAGCCTTGTTCTATCCTTAGGGGAGAACAGGGGAGCTCAGGAGCAAAACATCCCTATTATCTGCTTCCTGAGGTTCCTAATATGAAATCCCTGACAGAAAATGTTCTATCTTGTTATGAAGATGAAATGATGTCAGACCTTCTGGATCACCATTTGCTGCTCTCGCTCCTCCTTCCACCACACTGGACCTGCTACTCCACGGACCTGGAAGGCACTGAACACCGGCAGGGCCCGCCCTGGAAGCCACGCTGCTCCCTTGCGACCACAGCGCCTCTTCATAGCGCTCCCTGCACCGCGCTTGCATTTTCTGCTTTTGTCCTTTGAAGGATTTCCTGATCTTCCTTCCACACTTCTCAGTCAGAGGATAACAACCCCTCTGTGGTGTGGATGCAGTGGTGCCAGGAATGTTCTGTCCACGTGACGCGTGGTGCTCAGGACACCCCGCTTCACTGTGACTTATTTCCCTCCTGTTTCCCTCCAGCAGCTTCTTTGGATCAGCGACTGCGTGGAGATCCTTGTCTTCAACCCACTGCCTAGAGTATGGCTAGACGCACAGCAGGTGCTTAATAAATATTTGTGGGAAGGCTGAATGGATGACATCCTCTTCCTACTGGAACCTCTCTTAAGAGAACTGAACTTTGGGGGGAAACTTGAGCCCTAGATGTGCTTGAGTGCTCTGCTGTGCTTTGGCATTTAGACACAAATAGAAAAGACCACACATGACTACAGAAAAGGGAAAGTCTAAAAATGTTTTTCATTATTTCATTAAGATCACTGAGTGTGAAGTTCTTTCTTTTGTTTTGACTGGCACTGTTTCTAAAAGCTCTGACCACTCAAGGAACATTAATACTAATGTATTCATGTGGAGACCAGATCAACAGCGGAACATTATTAGTATGATTCTTACTCAAAGGACCAACTCAACTGGCTTCACCCAGTAATTTAAGACAAAAGAGAAAATGTTTTCTATGTGCACTTTGTAAGCTGTTTGAGTTCCCTGGATCAAAACGAATTCTATGGCTTCCATTGCATGCAGGACTCAGTTATCCTCTTTGGAAACAGGTACCCATTCACTGCTGGTCTTAAATTTGCAGGTGGAGCAGGAAGGGGCTGAGAATGTGGCTCTGGGATAGGGTGTCTGCTTAGCACAGAGGGCCCTGGAATGGATCCCAGCACTGCCCCCCAAAAGTGGAGTGAAAGGTGGAAGGAAGCAGGGGGAAAAAGCAGAGGCTCATTAAAAGCTCAGGGCTCATGGTAGAGAGAATGAGCTCAATGCCAAGAATTTTCAAAATTATTTCCATTATTGTTTTTGTAAAATAAAACTGGCTTATTTAAAGAAAATAAGCCAGGAAGTGCAGAAAAATATGAATAAGAAAGTAAACTAAAGTAAAAAATCATCTGAAATTCCACTATCCAAAAATAACCCTTGTGTGCATTCCTGGAACATCATTCCAGAACCCAGTTCCACTTACATGTTAGAGGAATAGCTGTTGGGTGAGCATTTGCAAAGACACCATTAGATTAATTCTAAGACTCCACTTGGAATAAACAGAGTGACTCTAAGCAAGATAGTCACAATCACACTTTGTAGGCTTTTTTTCTTGTTATGTATCCTTGGTACACAGGAATAAACAAAAGAAACAAAATAAAATTAAAGATGCAGTGAGGTGTTCCTGTAAATTACTCATTCTTAAATGTGAGTCATTTTCTCACATTTTTCAAGTAAGAATTGAAATGTCACATTTACTGTGATTCCAGGGTACAATCAGCCAGTGTGACTACACTCAAGCGAAGCACCTCACTTCCAGATTCTCTGTTGCTGAAGTTTATGATGTCACTGCATTAGTCAACTGCAAGAGGCTGGTGGAGGGGATGAGAGGCTGGAGATGAGGCCAAGTCTATAGCTTGGTATGAACTAAGGGTGGCCTGAGATAGGTTATTTCTTCTTGAGAATATCATAATTTTCCTGCTCACTTGCACCTAAGGAATGATGATAATATTAATGTTTATTACATTCCATCTTCTAGGGAGCTCAAAGGTAAATATTTATATGAGTCTTCTCAGCAGTTCTCCAACATTCACATAAGGGAGCTGAAGCCAATTTTCACTATGGTCCATCAACTAAGCCACTTGTGTGGACAGGTGACTGGCTTAAACTCATGCTATGAGTCAGTGTGGGAAAGCTGAAAATAGAACTTTGTTCCCTCTGTCTTTTTTCTTTAAACTACATACTTTCTCTAGCTGTCACCTTATTTCTAATAAGAGGCAGTCATTCTCAAAGCCACCATGTCATCAATAAGAGACATTCTTTTGTCTAGGCTAGGAGTTTTAAACAAGCAAGATGCTCTGATCTATTAATGAACATTGATTGATTGATTGTCTTTTTGAGACAGGGTCTCGCTATGCAGTTCAGGCTGACCTTGAGTTCACTTTTTGTAGCCCAGGCTGGTCTCGAACTCACTCCAATCCTCCTGCCTGCCTCTGCCTCCTAAGTGCTGGGACTACAGGCCTGTGCGACCATGGCCCAGAAGTTCTCCCCATTTTAACCATGTATGCAACTGTTAATGATAGTGATGTAGACAGAGAAAGTGAGGGTATTGGGCATTTGTTTTTACTATCACAAAACTGTGAGGTACTTAACTGGTTCTTGAAGTTATTTTGAAATTGAGTGCCAGTTGGCTCTGAAAACCACCTTAGGCCTTCTAAACAATCATTGCAAGAAAGCCACTTGGTGCAAAATCTGTCCTTCAGTGAAACTGTGTCCACTGGGGAGGGGGGGCATGTAAAAGAAAACAGCAAGTTTATCCCAGATGCCATCTACCAGGATTTCAGGATTTCCCTTTACAGGTAAGCATAATGGGTATCAGCAATACAATAGGAAAGAGATTAATTTAAGCTAAGTACTAAGACTGTGTTATTTAAGTCATGATTTAGAAAGTTTGTGGGGTTTGGTGACCGTCATGTGTCTTGGAATTGAGCTCTTTATCTGAGTGATCTTTAGCCTACAAAAGATCTCTGTCCTCACATTTTGGTAAATCTCACTTCTAAGGGGGGCAGGCAATGGATGCTGTTGGTGACAGTAGGAGAAATGAGAGGTGGAGAAGTGGACTGAGTTAGCCATAGGACCACCATGCATGCACAAAGCCCTGGAGAGGCTTCCTGCAAGACTCCCACCTTGCATATAAGGCAGTAGGTCCTGAAGCAAAGTGATCATTTATGGCCACATTTTTAAAAATCAGTACTAGCTGGAAGGTTGCTTACTGCACACAATGAATAGCAATGTCTGATTACTGCACACCCTTCATTAAAGGAAATTTCTTTGGGTTTCTCAACTCTTGTAGTGGGTGTTAGCTCTACTAAGTCTGAGCAGATATGTTGGAAGTAAGAGTAGAGAGCAGGAGACCCTTTGGAGGTGTGTGTTTTACCCCAAGCACAGAATTCCCTAGAAATCAGCCTTTTCATGAAGGGGAGTTGGCATCTCTGTACTTTTGCCCTGTTATATTTCTGTGGCCCTCAGCTTAAGTCCATTCTTAGTCAAAATCAAGAAGCAGCACTGAGTCCACACTGAACACAAACTTACCTTCATTCTAAGAATGAGAAGATGCATTACAACTTGATTCCAAAATTCTTCATGCGTTTGTGAAAATTTAAAGAAACTTGTACTATAATGACAGAATATAAAACTAAAACTATAAATTTTAAAACTTCATTATCTAACAGTACAATTGATGTCATTATAGTCATTTTCAGGAATAATAACACAATTTCCCTTAATACAGGAAATAACTAATAAACAGTGGTTTCATATAAAAATTGACAAACATGGGACGGGGAGATGACTCAGCAGCATAAGAGTCTGTCTGGCAAGCACATGGTCCTGAGTTTGATCCCTGGTAACAAAAAAGAAAATAAAATTGACAAACATAAAATATATTCTGGGAGTGAGTGTTAAGGCTTTGGAGCCCCTTAGCCGGGTGTGGTGATACACGTCTATAATCCCAGAACTTGGGAGGCTGAAGCAGGAGAGTCGGTGCGAGTTTGAGACCAGCCTGGGCTACAAAAGTGAGCTCAAGTCCAGCCTGAACTGCATAGCGAGATCCTGTCTCAAAAAGACAAAAAGAAAAAAAAAAAGGCTTTGAAGCTCCCTAATCAATACACGGATAAAGAAGAAAACAACCTATGCTATTTCCTATGCTGAGAGATTTTATGTCCTCTCATCTTTAAATCTAAGCTCTAGTGTTAACACTTTGGAAATGTCTACACCTCAAGATCCAGATTAAATAATTAGCTTTACTAAAATGCAACTTATTTTTCAGAAAGAACTTTTCTCTTACTTATGTAATCCAATAAAGACTGTAAATTTTAAACCAAATAACTAGATTGGCATTGCCTTTGTAATGGACCAGACAGTCTCTCTCCCTTTGCTTAGCGTCTGCCTACAGGGGATCTGTCCAAACCTTAGAGTTCAGCAAGATTGGACTTAGGAGAAAAGCCATCAGTGATGGTGGCAGCAGGGGGGACGTCAGCAGGAGAATTCTAAGGTGTGCTAAAGCTTGAGAGAAAAAGATCCTGTGCCTTTCTACTCTTTGTCTAACATGTTTAGGAAAATTAATATTTGGGCTGCGGATCTAGCTCAGTGGAATAAGCATCTGCTTGGCAAACACAAAGTCCCAAGTTCAATTCCCGGTACAAAAAAAAAGGAGTTAATACTTTAGAAACCAGCCCAACAGTGACCTTGAGATGCCAGAAGAATAGAGAGCTGATGCTATGAGGAGGATGTGGAGGGGACAGCCATGTGAGTAAAACCATGGCCACCATGTGCTACTGGCATGGTACACAAATTGCATTCTTTTTTATTTTATTTCATTTTTATGTATTTAGTACCAGGTCTATAGGGTCTCACTACACAGATCAGACTCGTAGTAATCCTCCTGTTTTTCAGCCTCCCAAGCACACTGGGGTTACAGGTGCGTGCCACCATACCCACGCCCAGTATCAATCGCCATCTCACTGCACCTCAGAGACCAGGTGGCATGGCAGGCCTGGGGACTCGAACCCCGGGGGCTCTGCAGCTGCCTAAACAGGCACTTTAATCCACTGAACTATCTGGTCCAACCAAATCACCTCATTTAAACAAATTGTCTAAATTATACAGGTACTTATCTTTTTTAATTTTAATTTTTTTGTTTATGTATTTAGTACAGGGTCTACAGGGTCTTACTATGCAGATTGGACTCACAGTGATTCTTCTATTTGCACCTTATCAAGTGCTGAGATTACAGGCATGCACCACCACGCCCAGCCTCAATCCCTGTCTCAGTGCGCCCCAGGGGTAGGGCCAGCATGGCACTCCAGGATTGAACTCCGGCCACTGCTCTCTGCCTAAGCAGGCACTTCAGTCTGCTGAGCCATCTGGCCCTCCCTGTGCAGGAACTTCTCACTTGGAGGAAACTAAGAAAGAAAGTTGTTTTTCAGAGCAAAAGCAACAGAATTATATCTTACTTGTGAAAGAAGAAATTCCTTACAACATTAAATAACTTAGCAATACCACAAACAACTACATTATTGTAAAGTCATATATATATATATATATATATATATATATATATATTTTTTTTTTTTTTTTAATTTTTAATTTTTTTCTCAGAACCTGGGATCAAACTCAGGATCTCAGGATCTAGCACTTGCCAGGCAGGCACTTGTGCCCCTGAGCTATCTCCCAGGCCCCCAAAGTCTTTATATTTGTTAAAAAATATTTCTATTGGAGGCGGGCATGGTGGTGCATGTCTGTAATCCCAGCACTTGGGAGGTTGAGACAGGAGGATCAATGCGAATTCGAGATGAGCCTGGGCTACAGAAGTGAGCTCAAGGCCAGCCTGAACTGCATAGAGAAACCCTGTCTCAAAAAGACATACATACATACATACATACATACATACATACATACATACAGTTTCATTTAAAAAATATTTCTGTTAGTAGTACTTTTGTTGGTTGCGCATCAATAAGTGCCAGTGTCATTTTGCTATAGATGCTTGAAGCTTTTCTTGGCACAAATTTCTAAAACTTTCTGTAGCAACTGAGTTTCCAGAGTAGTGGCTATACATTAAGCTAAGTGATAGAGCAATGGGGTATATAAAACTATAGTGTTGCAATGGTCATGTGCAGGTGTGGTGCAGAAAGAAGTGACTTTGAAAGTCTGTTCTCGTTTTTTTCTGTCTTTGCCTTTCCCTACTTACAGATGTTTGCGCATATGTGCACGCGCGTGGACACACACACACACACACACACACACACCTTAAAGTAATAAATGGTTCAGTTACTACTGCAAGGGAAGGGGGATGGCACTTTTCACATCCATTTGTCTCCTTTTTCAGATGATAAGAAATGGAGGACTGGCCATGTTGATAATTTAAACTTTGTGCAACACAAAATGAGAGAGGGTATCTTGAGCAAACAACTTAAAAGTAAGTAATCTAACTCTTTTTCCAGCACATAATGAGTGCTTAGAATTCACAGCAGCAAAATGTTATGGAAAAAATTGCCATGGTCTCATTTTTTAAATTGTGGGTTTGTCTTGTGACCCCCAGAGACATAAGAAAGGCAGACATTTAGATGATTCTGATCTCGACAGCAGACATAGCATTTAGCCATCTGTGGGTACAAAATATTTTGAAAACCCCCTTTTAAAATGAAAACTTATCACCTTTGTTTTTTTTTCTTTAAAAAATGACAATGTCTTATCATTAATAATTATATTGAATAACTAATCAGAAAAGATAAAACTTAAGCACCTGCTTAGGCAGAACGCAGTGGTCCAGGTTTGATCCCTGGTGTGCTGTGCCACCCCCGCCCCCAAGGCACGCTGAGACAGCTACTGAGACTGGGCATGGTGGTGCGCGCCTGTAATCCCAGAGTTTGGGAGGATGGAAACAGAAGGATCACTATGAGTCTGATCTACATAGTGAGACCCTGTAGACCCTGTACCAAAACACAAAAAAAAAAAGAAGGAAAGAAAAGAAAAGAAAAGAAAAGAAAGAAAGAAAGAAAGAAAGAAAGAAAGAAAAGAAAAGAAAAGAAAAGAAAAGAAAAGAAAAGAAAAGAAAAGAAAAGAAAAGAAAAGAAAAGATAAAACTTAAAAGCAGTCAAAGATTAACCATCATTTGGGACATAAACATTATCTATGTGTCTCCAGTGCTCTAAGCAAGCTTCTTTTGATTAGCAGAAGCAATGTTCTAATTGGGAACATACCTACTTCTGGGAGGTGATTGCTTTTCTGTAGAGAACATGTAGGAGCCTAAATATTCAAGGAAAGGGGCCTCGCCTGATAGTGGGAAGCATTTCAATCTGCCTGCCTCTGGGTGGAAGTCAAGGGGCCACCCTGAAAAGACCACCTCCTGCTCCTTTCTTCCTTTTGTTTAAAAGTGAGGTGTTAATTCCATGTTTCAGAAATCTCTGGACCAGTCCAGTTCCCAGGGAACCAGCTAACGAACCAGAGTAAGAAGGCTGGCTGCAATTGCTCACCGCATGGTGAGCCAGAGCAGATGGCCTGTGCTCAGCTGAGGACTCAGAGACAACGAAATCAGACCGAGTGATGAATCGCGTGGGCGCCGCACCGGGTAGGCATTGCCGATGCTGCATTAGCTGGCAGAGAACATGACCCCTTGAGGACGAATACACTATCTGAAACCCTAGAATCAATTCTGATTTGTTTTTGTTTATCATGCTTGAGGACAGGAGAAGAAGGAGCTGGAGTAAGCAGCAGGCTAAACATCTCTGAGCCAATCAGAGGAATGGGACATGTGTGAAAATGGAAGACAAGGGGGACAAAGGAATTCAGGAGTCCTGCAGAATTCTGTGAACCTAGTTGCCTCAGCCCACGCAAACTCCATCTCCCGCCATATCTCATTTCAAGGTAAATCTCCTTCAGCAGCAGCCTCTGTCCCGATTTGGGTAGTGGCATGTTGGCATAAAGCTTGCGAATCAGGAGAGCCGGGGCTTGAGTTGTTCCAACAAAGACCAGACTTACCCGAGTCAGGTCACCCAAATCAGCTTTGCCCAGCTAAAAGCCACACAGATGAGCAGGAAGACAACTGGCACTGGTGGAGTGTGTATAGACAGTTAGCCTGTTTCCAGAGCTCCCCAAAAACAAACACTTCCTTAATTCATTGGAATTAATCCTTTTATGCGCTTTGCTTGTTTAAAATCAATGATTTTTTCATTTAGAGTCGCACTCAGGATGTTCCCTGGTTCATTTCTTCACAGACACCTAGGAATCTGCTGTGTACCTGTGGGTCTCTAGGCATTGGTAGGATGGTGCTGAACAAGCTCATTTGCCCCCTCCAGGTTGGTGCACTCTAGTGATTGACATTAAAGAAGCCAGAGATAGGCAGTCACAGACCAGACAGTGTTTTCCCCCTTTGGAATGGGACATGGAACACATCTTTTCATTCACATGAATTCATTTCTGAAATATTACCATTGTCTTATTATGAATTCCAAAAAAAAAAAAAGTACAAAATGAGTGCCTCTGTTCCCCTAAATAAAGTGTTGAAGTGTTTTCTTCATGTGGTAAGAATTATCGGAACATAGACAGTAACTAAAACAAAGCTAAAATTTGGGGGAAGAGTATTTACATAAGGGAGAGCTGCCTCCAGAGAGTCTTTGTGGAGCCAAGACACAAAGTGTAAACCGGTGGGAAGAAATAATGTGCCTGGGCACCAAGAAGCACATGGAGGTGAGCCACGCCAGCCAGCGGGTCCTGAGGACGGCGCTTGGTGGGCTGACATGCCGGTGGGTTTCATCATGTGTTGCCCTATGGCAGGGAGGTGTAGTCTTACTGGGTACACTTGGCTTATTGGCCAGCCAATCAGTAAACCCAGTAACGTTTGGAAATGTGCGCAAGGCGTGGGACCCTCAGCATTGCTGCATGGACCCCCAAGCCTCCTCCCTTGCCTCTCATGGGTACCCATGTTCTTAACATTTCGCTCAGTCTCACTGTCCCAGCCTCTTCCCCCGGAAACCTAATGTCACTGTGCAGCCCATGAACCAACAAAATCGAAATGTTTCTCCAATCCTGGAATATATTTTAAATCACATGTTTTGGGGGAGCTGTATCTGCATAGGAGACACAGATGTACAGAGGGTATTACTCTAACATCTGTTTAGCTCTTTTCTGCAACAGTTACAACTCAGTCACTGAATCTGCATTTTAAAACAAAATGCAATTTTTAGGAGTAAAACAAAAACTGAAACTTTTCCTTCAGTATGCATGTTTGCCATTAGTAATTTATGCGAAAGCTTCTGAATATCTTTAAAATACGATTTTAAAAAAAAACCTCTTTTCTTGCAATCTTAGTCTACTCAACAAAGTGAAATGTTTAAAGTGGAGTAGAGTAAGATGTTGATGAGCTTTTAACTGCTTGCAATGGCAGGCGCGCTGTCCTTTGCAACAGAAGATATCATTGGGACCATTTTCCAATGCAACTTGCTGGAAAGGTAGACTGGTGAAGATGAACAGCTCAGCTCGGGATGGTGGTGGTGAAAGTGAGAGATCCTCGCCCTTTCTGACCTTTCAACCTCCTCCTGGGCTTTGCTACCCTGCTCTTCTCGTCTTTCTTAGCTCCACAGGTGTGGTCTACCGGTAGGTGACAAGATGGTTTCTATTCCAATCTAAAAGAACGGAAGAGCATGACTTCCGGCTCAGGGCGCTGCCTGGAATCCAGACTCAGCTCTGCTATTGATGACCTCTACAATGTCTGTTGCCTTAATTAAATTAGTTAACCCTAGTTAACTTCTCTATGCCTCATTTTTACAATTTATAAAATTCAGATAAAATTAATAAACGTGGCATAAGACTGTTAGAATTAATTGAGCTCATATTTGCAATGTTCTTAGAGCCTGGCCCTTGAAGGACTTATATAAGTAAGTGGTAAATAAAATGAATATAGAAGCCTAAAGACAAAACTCTTCTACACTTCTAAAAATAACTTTGTTAGAGCAAAACATAGAAATTAGTGACAGCATGTAACTTTCTGTTTATCTCCATAGTGCTCCTATTCTTATGCAACAAATAGAACCTATTTCGAGAAGTAGAAATTATACCTCTATGTGAATCTAATCGACTTTCCTAAATAAAAGTTACAGAAGATCCCTGTTGTGCCAGTTCGTAGGTCATGACAGAAAGGCAAGATTTCTTCTGAAACTAGATGATTGGGAGAAATGGGAGAGATGAACACACCAGAAATGACTCAAGGTGCAATACAGGAAAGTAGAAGAAAATATTTACAAATCCAATGATTAAAAGCACGCAAAGAGTTCTGTTAATCTTGGCTTACTCCTAACTGTGGTTGCAAGAGAAAGGTCCACTCCTGCATGGCGTTAGCCATAAATACAGAGGTGAAGAGTTCCAGGGCAAATAACATCAAAGATTAGGGGGAAGGGTGACGAGGCCGATGACTCCACCCAGTCTCTCTGGAAGAGCAGGGCTTAACATGACTTGCCAGCGTGCTAACCAAAGGAGCAGCTTTCATGCTACGGGTAAATTTTTTACTAACTCTGCTACGAGAGCCTGCGAGAGGCACTCCAAACAGTTACTCCTGTGAACTAAGGAGGCCAATAAAATTAGAACCAGACTTTATTCTACTGTCTCTTGGGTGGTGCCTGCCTAGGACTCTTGAATGTGGCGGGATGAATGGAGCCCCTCAGACTTACAGACCCCTGAAGGGTTTTGACGTCACTCAGACAGCACTCGCCCTCCAAGAGCTGCATCATGTTGACCTCTGACCAGGCGGAAAGAGCTCTGAGTTAGCCATTCATTTGTAAGGAAGTTGAAGCACATGTCTGGGGCCCAGGAAATCATTTGGATTTAGTAATTAATTCTGGAAACCTAAAATGTGACTGTGTATTTTTTCTCCATAATTGCTGAGTTTTAGTAAATCACTGTTCAACATCTACGCTCCAAGAATTGAAGTAGTAAAAATGTGAAAGTATACAGGGTGATAAAACTCAATATTTTTCTTTACATTTATCAAGGAAATGGCAGGTTTTTGTTTTTTATCAGAAGTATAATTTCTCTGTATAGCTAGGCTAAGAATTTGATGCCATTTTGGTGTTAAGTAACTCTCCTTCCCAAAAACTAACCACCACTCATCTTCACCAGAATGTGCCTACTTCCAAGGATGGAAATTTTCAGTGAATTAATTTAAATTACAAAAACTTCCTGACATATAATAAGATAAAAGGATGATTACAGTACTCTTCTAAAGAAAAACAATGGATTAGCTTTGCACTAGATTTGTCAGAACCCCATTAACACAAGTTTTCAGAGCCCCAAACCCAGAAAAGTGAATGTAAGGTGAGAAACAGCAGCAAATCTGGGGGGAAATACAGTGTAAATGCATGAATGATGACTAACTTGCTAGATCTCAGAAAATGAAATCCTAACCTAGCAATAGGCAGAGTCAGGTGAAATGATTTTAGTTGCAATTCTCCAAATGACACCCCCCAGAGAGTCCAGGTACCTCAAAGGGAAGGTGGTGAAGTGAGGAGGAACCTGGAAAAAGGAAATGTTTGAAAACTTAGGAAACAGGCAATAATTCCCCTCACTCCACACCACTGCTTCCATAGACCCGCTTCTATTTTAGTTGCAAATTGAAGAATTCTGCAGAAAAGGCAATAAAGCAACTCCCACTGGGGGAGGAAGAGATCAGGCCATGCTAAGGGTAGAAGGCCTATGAGTGGAGAGAAGTAGTAAGACAAGGGCTTCCTAAGAGAAGCGCTAACTGTCCAATCACAGTTCCTCCAGCTCCCAGAACTGAGAGAGCCAACTTAAGCCCTTTGGGCAGGAGGTGGAAGATTTTTCACTGCAGAATCTGCTCAGCCGACAGATAGTGATGTTGGGCTCCTCAGTGAACCTGCCCAACAGATCCTGCAGCGTGAGGACAAGGGTTCAGGTCCCATCAAGCCCTTAAGCATCATTCCATTCCACTGCCCACCTTTCAGAATAAAGGAACTGCAAAGAACCACAGGGTAACTGGGGAGATCTTTTACTCTTCTACAATGGTAGGCAGAGATCAATGTAACAAGAAAAAGAAAACAAGGTTTTTTTTTGTTTTGTTTTGTTTTGTTTTTTAAAGGAATTTGGAGACCTGGAAACTACCTTGATAGAACAAAAGGCAGCAAAACTGTATCATTAATTTTCTTAGCGGGAAAAGAAATACTAGTGCACCTGTCAGGTAAGACCAGGATGCTATAAGAAAGAAATGGTGGGCTGGGGAGTGGTATAAGTGCCTGTCTAGCAAGTGCAAGGACACAAGTTCGATCGCAAGTACCCCATGTAGTTCCAGCCCCGAATGAACAGGAACACCATGCTGGCCACCAAAACTGGTTGTGATGGTGCATGCCTGCAATCCCAGTGCTGGGGAGGCTGAGACAGGAAGATCACTATGAGTCCAAGCTGCGTAGTGAGACCCCATATCAAATAAACATACATACAAACAAATATTAAAAAGAAAGAAATGGCACAACAATATAAAAAATCTGGGAGATTATAAGTGAAATGTCAGTGAATACCTCAAAGGGTTAGGAAGATATTGTTAGGAAAAAATGGTCTTTGGGAAGTAAATTGGAAATGAGATGCAAAATGATTAGTGTTAAAAGTACCAAAGTAGTCTAAGAGTTCCCAACCAAGTAGAAGAAGTTTTAGAAAAAAGAAAGCAGAGTAACTTGATTGGGAAAAAAAAAAAAAAAAAAGAAGGATCAAATAGTTTAAGAAAATATCCCAGAATCATAGAATACAGTTCACTGGGCTCAGGATGAAAATAAAACAAAACCAAAGAACATAATCAGGAAATCACTGTAGATGGCCAAATAATATTTTGAAAAACAACCAGAGGAGGAAAGTATTGCATAAAAAAGTGAGAACTCAGACTGGCTTGAACTTCTCCATAGCTCACTGGAAGCCTGAGATTACTGGGAAAATCCATTTCATTTGAAGAAGTACTTCCAGACTCAACATCTGCACGCGGCTACATTATCAGTTAAACAACGATGAGGATAAAAATAGAGATTCCGGATTTGCAAAATCTCAAAAATGCATTTTCTTTGAATCTATTCTAGGAATATGCTGAAATAAAAAGGAGGGGGGTTGCAAAGGCACAGACTGGGGTCTCAGACAGGAAAGAAAGAGGGAGCCCCTCCCAGGCATGACTTGGCAGAGGGAGATCCAAAGACAACAGCGCAGTACTAGAAAGAACCCAGACCGCTCTGGCCCAGAATAGGTGGCCCAGGGACGGCTTCCAGGATGCGAAGACGGGTTGAGAACCTGATGTGGTTCTAGTCCTCTTCATATCTGAGAGACCTGAAAGGTAGGTATGTGCAGACAAAAGTAAGTGCACACAAAAGTAAGTAAACAGCGCCGAATTCTAGCTCTGAAATTTGGTCTGATATATTTTAATTAATTTCCTCTGTGGTATCAAGTAAGGCTCTAAATTTCTTTTTTTTGCATGAAGAAAATGTTTGTCCTAGTATTTGTCTTTGGAAGGGCTATCTGTTTCCCTCAAAACAGGTATTTTTGTTGAAAACTCACTTGACTACAAATGTAAGGGCTGTGCTCGGACCTTTTATTATTTCACTGATCTATAGACCTATTTTAGGTCAATATTGCATTGTCTTATTTACTGAAGGGATTTAAAAATATTTTATTTACATTTTGAAGCTAGAGATAATGTTTTCAACATTTCTTTCTTCACAACTGATTTACCACAGTAAAAGACATATTATCTTTAATTTTTCTCAAAGTATTTCCCCTCATTTTTAACATTAACACATTTTTAACATATGAATCCTATAATTCATGCCACTTTCTGAAGCAACTCCAAAACCACTACCAACTTAACTAGATATAATAACCAAATACATTCACTGGAAAAAAGATAGGCTCTTTAATAAGTGATACTGGAAAAACAGGTTATGCACATGTTGAAGAATAGACTAGACCCATGCTTATCACCATGTGTTAAATTAAAATCAAAATGGTTCAAAGATCTAAATATTTAAACAGACACAATAAATCTATTGGAAGGTAAAGTAGGCAGAACTCTTGAAGACATAGGTGTATGCGAAGACTTCATGAACACAACCCCAGCTGCACAGGAAATATTACAAAGAATCAACAAATGGGATCTCAGCTTATTAAAAAGCTTCCACACAGGAAAAAAAAAATCACAACAGAGTGAAAAGACAATCCACTAATGGGAAAAAATTTATCCAGCTGTGCATCAGACAAAGTATTAATATTCAGAATAAAGAACTGAAAAAATCAGACTCCCAAATTTAAACACCCAACCTAAAAATGGGCATCTGAGATAAATCCACACTTCTCAGATGAAGACATACCGAGAGAAAATAAGTATATAAAAAGTATTCAACATTGCTGGTTATGTGGAAGATGCAAACTAACACAACACTGAGATTCTATCTTACTCCAGAAAGAATGACATCAAGAAATCAACCAGTAGCAAATCAACCAGCTCAAGGGGCTGTGAGGAAAAAAAAATGCTTCTCCATTGTTTGTGGGAGTGTAGACTGGTACAACCACTGTGGAAGTCAGTATGGAGATTCCTCAAAAACCTAGAACACTAGGGCTAGTGGTCCCACCCAACCCATCTCTTCCCCTTCTTGGTATCTTCCTAAATGAATTAAAAGCATTATACCAGATATATACAGAACAGCCAAATCATGGAGACAACCAAAATGTCCATTAACTGGTGAATGGAT
>PVKN010011779.1:0-21339 GCA_004027915.1 Capromys pilorides
TTTCTCCTTCCCATCTGAGCATTTTCTTCTTATTTCATAATATCTGATATACATATCGGTCAAAATGGATCAAAGACCTAGGTTTCAACCAGAAACTCTAAATCTGCTGAAAGAGAGAATAGATAGAACTCTTGACTATGGTACAGGTGAAGACTTTATGAACAAAACCCCAATGATGGGGAATACTACAAAGAATCAATAACTAACATTTCATCTTATTAAAAGATGTTTGCATGGCCAAAAAAACCCCCATCAGCAGAGTAAGGAGACAACCCACGGAGTGGGAGAAATCTTTGCCAGCTGTTCCTCAGACAAAGGACTAAGATCTAGGACATAGAAGAACTGAAAAAAATCAGGCTGCCCAAATTTATTTTTATTTTTATCCTTTATTTTAAAGGAAATAAAAAATTAAAAATGATATAGAATTTCAAAATAAGATAATAGAAAATCAGCCATGGTTGTAATATTGCATATTGTTACCTTCAAAGGAGTTGTTCAGATGACCAGATAGAAGCGTGCAAGGTTGGCCAAAAATTCCTTAAAAAACTAAGCATTAATTATTCCTTAAAAATTGTTAATGTTCAAAAAATTAAGCATTCCCAATAGAAATTAGTAGTACAAATATCTTTATATTATATATCATATAAATTATATATATATATGTATATATATTTTTTTTCTTTTCTTTCTGTCTTTCTTTTCTCCTTTCCGCTATCGCAGTGGTTCTTTCCTTTTGTGCAGTTTCTTTCCCTTTCACAATATCTATTGTAATTTTTTTGAAATTTTTTTCCTTTTTTGATTTCTTATTTATTTGTTTATTTATTTGTTTGCTTGTTGTGTTTGTTTGTTTCTTTATTTATTCATTTTGTGGCTGGCTCAGCCTGCCCTGGTGGTGGCGCTGGCACAGCATGTGGTGCCGGGGATTGAACTGCAGTCCCCGCAGTTGCCTGAGCCATCCTAAGCAGGCGCTTTAGACCACTGAACCATCTCGCCGGCCCCTGATTTCTTATACTAAGGATATAATACCATGTTTACACATATGGGACTTCCCCCCCACCCATATTTGAAGACCCAATGCAAAAACTGGGCATCCAAAATGAATATATACATCTCAAAAGAAGTACAAACAACAAATAAATGTATGAAAACATGCTCAGCATCACTAGTCATTAGAAAAATGCAAATTAAAATGATACTGAGACTCCAGTTCAGTACAGAAAGAATGGTGCTCATCAGGAAATCCACCAGTAACAAGTGCTGGAGGGGCTGTGGGGAAAAGGAAGGCTTGTGCACTGCTAGTGGGAGTGCGGGTTGGTGCAGCCACCGCGGAAATCAGTGTGGAGATTCCTCAAAAACCAAAAGCTAGCGGTCCCATTTGACCCAGCTATGCCCCTTCTGGGTACGTGTCTTCCTGAAAGAATTACAAAACATGGCACGGTGACATATGCATATCCATGTTTATGGCAGCACAATTTGGAATAGCTAGAGCTTGGAAACGACCCAAATGCCCATCAATTGACAAATAAAGATGAGGGTTTTTTTTTTTTTTTTTATGCCATGGAGTACTGCTCAGCTGTAAAGAAGGAAAAACTCAAGACAGTTCTAGGTAAATGGATGCACACTCTCACTAAACGCAGACTAAATTAAACGTGTGTAAATATCACACTGTTTCTCTGGTGTGAGAAACGGAAAGTGTGAATAAGGACATCTGATGTATTTCTTGCCATTCTTTCCTGTATACTTTTTTGATGTGATCATATTCAAAATTATGAATTTTGGGGGGGCAGGAGGGTTTGAGACAAGGTCTTGCTATGCAGTTTAGGCTAGCCTTCAACTCATGAGGTAGCCCAGGCTGCCCTCACACTTGAAGTGATTCTTCTGCTTCTGCCTGCTAAGTGCTGGAATTACAGGTGTGCGCATCATGCCTGGCAAAAGTATGAATTTTTAATATGAAAATGCTTACTATAATATATAAAACTGTAAACACCTGTTGTCTTCCAATTGTACATAAGTAGCCCCACTTATTCATGGTGAAGATGGCCTAGGATCCCCAGGGGATTTCTGAAACCACAGATAGTATCAAACCCTCTGGGTACTGATATTTGAGACAGAGAAAGAGAGAGGTATTAGGCTTAATTTATTAAGATATTAACAATAATTAATAAAATTAAATAAAATAATATAGAATAGTAATAAAACAATTATAGCTATTATAAAAAGTTATATAAATGTGGTTTCACAACATGTCTTAATTTCTCACCTCACTATAGTAATGTTTTTGGACTGTGCTTAACTGTGAGTAGCTGAAATTGCTGAAAAGGAGAACTACAGTTCCACAATTTAACTTCTACTTTTAGTGTCTACTTTTGAGCCGATTCAAAAATATGCATTTGAATATGTACATATCAATATATTTAAATTATTTATTAATTTTTTTCTTTTTTCGCATGAACAAATGCTGTAGTATAGTATCTTTAGACACAAAGGTTTTTTTTCTTTACCTTGGCATTCCCTTGTGATAAGCCCTTATAGGATTACTGGGTCAAATGAAATGGGTACGTTAGTGAGGCTTGATGGTTGATGTGAGTTTGGTTTGGATAGATTACTGATTCCCCTTGTACACAATTGAAATATGAGACTTAAGGAAATTTTCTGCTTTGCAAAAGAAATTTATTTTATTTTATTTGTCCACATTACTTATGTTTTTTAATTGTAGTAAAAGAAAACACTTCATGCATCCACTTTACCATCTTAACCACTTTTAAGCTAACAATTTGGTAGTGGTAAGTATATCCATGTAGTTGTAAAGCAGGTCTCTTTCATCTTCCAGATCTGAAACTCTATCCATTAAGCAACTCCCCCTTCCCTCTCCCTATAATCTCTGTAATTAACTTTGTATTTACTTTCCTTTGATGTATTTTCCCACTCTTTCTAAATTACTTATACCCGGTTAATGGGCTTCCTTTCTGCCAATCTGTACATGCACCTGCCACACTTGCATCATTTTCGTACACGCACGGTCACCCCCAACTTACAAACACCAGTAGAGAATAGAAATGAGATCCAGGCAGAGTCCACCGAGCAGCGTCTGTGTGAGTCTAGAGGCTGAGAGAGGCTGGACCTCATAGGATGGATGTGGTGAGGGGCACCGCAGGGAGCTCAGAGGGTGTGCGCTGGAGCAGCCTGGGAAGGAGCACCTGGGTGCCAGACTGCAGGAAGGCCTGTGGGTGCAGAGGGCCTGGAGCCGGGTGCACTTGGGATGGTGAGGTCCACAGGCTGCATGGTTCATCTGGCCTTGTGTCTCCCCGCAGGATGCCCTAGAGGAGACCAGGGATTCTGAGATAAAGTTGAAAGCATTCCCGGAAGTGTGCAATGAAACTATGATGGCCCTCTGGGAAGAGTGCAAGCCCTGCCTGAAGCAGACTTGCATGAAGTTCTACGCACGTGTCTGCAGAAGTGGCTCGGGGCTGGTTGGCCGCCAGGTGAAAGAGGGTTTGTGTGTGACCTAGGCTCTCAATGAAGAGTGAGGGGAGCCCAGTGAAATACTTTACACTCCATTCCACATGCCAGAAGCAATTGATTAGTACTGTCTGGCTGCTTGCCCCATCCTCAGGGCTATGATTGATTGGTGATGTCTGCCATCAGTGCAGTTATCACAAGTATGCATGTTAGGTATTTGGCATTTTTAAGAAGACACTATCCAGAAATGGTTATCTGGATAAAGCATAGCAAACAACTTGCTAGTATGGCAGGGCCCTAAGCTTATATTAGGAAGGACAATGAAAAACTGTCAACACTACTTGGTTGGGTCTCTGAAGTTTGCCATTAAGGTTGAGCAGCTGAGCGTGGGTGGGTGTCCTCAGTGAGGGCACTTTTGAGTCTGGTGACTTCAAAGGCATCTCTGAACTCTATTCTCTGTGGGGGTAGACAGTAGACGCTAGCTCACAGTTGGGAACCTGGGGCCTGGTTCCAGTAGAACCGGGACATTTGGACATTTGCTGCATGGCCACATTGTGAGGGAGCTGGGCTCCAGGGCCCGTGTCCCTGAGGACTGTCTCCTCACTGACTTTCCCGCCTGCATCCCAGCTTGAGGAGTTCCTGAACCAGAGCTCTCCTTTCTACTTCTGGATGAATGGAGACCGCATTGACTCCCTCCTGGAAAGCGACCGGCAGCAGAGCCACGTCCTGGACGCCATGCAAGACAGCTTCAACCGGGTGTCCGGCATCATGGACACGCTCTTCCAGGACCGGTTCTTCACCCACGAGCCCCAGGACACTCACTACTTCTCCCCCTTCAACTTTCCCCACAGGCGGCCACACTTCCTCTACCCCAAGTCCCGCCTGGTCCGCAGCATCCTGCCCCTGTCCCCCTATGGGCCCCTGGGCTTCCACAACATGTTCCAGCCCTTCTTCGATATGATACACCAGGCCCAGCAGGCCATGGACCCCCACTTCCACAGACCGGCTTTCCAGCCCCTGGACTTTGACTTCATGAGAGGTTAGAAAAAGCAGGCTCTTCTTTCAAGGAGGGGTGAGAAGCAACCTAGTCGGTGCTAGACTGGGCTGGACCTTGGGCTGTCAGCTCTGCTTCTGGCCAACCCACAAGGGTGGGCTTATTCCTGTTTAGAGAGCAAAACACTAAAATGGGCAGATAAAAGAATGCCTCTGAGGTTTCTCAGTGGACAAAGGGCAATCCAATCCATTCCAGCCAGAGCCTCAGGGCTTGAGTCTGTTCCTTCCACCCAGTCATTATGTCTCTTAAGCAACTGCTGTGTGATATCCACTGCTTTCCTTGTCAGATCAGGGTCCCCTTTCCTCTGGGAGCTTGGGGACTTCTTGTGGGCGCTACATATGTGCTTCCCTGGCAGTGCCTGACCCCACGGCCCATGTCCTCATGGCTGTGACTTTAGGGACTGGCTCCAGGCAGATGCTCAGGGCACGTGCTCTGCTCTGAAAGAACAAAGGGGGATGTGGCCATGCAAAGCCAGTACCTTAGTCTATTCTTCCAGCCACACTTTGTTGGAGCATATGGTATGAGTTCATGGGCCCAGTATTTGCCTGAAATGCACTGGAAATCCAGGTGGGCCCAGCACAGGGTGTGCATCCCCTGCAGCTCCTTCAAGGATGGAGTGTAGCGGTGGCAGGGACTCCAAGGAGAATGTACTCCCACCACCCTGTCTGTGACTCTCCAGGCAGAGGGCCCAAGCCTCGGAGAGCACAGAGCAAGATGGCTTGTGGTGGTGCAGTGCACACAGCTGGGGTGGGGTGGGGGGTGGGAGGTAGGTCTCCCGAAATGGAGGGGAGCTGGACCTGACTCAGGGCCCACAGGACATCCCCAGGGCGACCCCAGCCATGGCTCAGACTTGTGATGAGCAAGTTCCCACCTACTCTGGCCACAGAACTGTCCGCAGAGCCCAACGGTGGCCTGGAGGGGTCCATGGAGGCCAGCAAGCCACCCCCGCGCTGCCACGGGCCTCAGCCTGTTTTTTTCTCCTATGTCATTCCAGAAGGTGCCGACAACCGTACTGTGTGCAAGGAGATCCGTCACAACTCCACCGGCTGCCTGCGGATGAAGGATCAGTGTGAGAAGTGCAAGGAGATCTTGTCTGTGGGTGAGTCAGAGCCCGGCTGCAAGTCGCCCCACGATCACCCTTGTCCTTGGCTGCCCCGTGCCTCCCTGGGGCTGCCTTTGTTCAGAGCCCGGCTCTGTGCTTTTGCACTGCACTATGCAGCTGGCGTCCTTCTCTGGAGAACTGGTGAAAATGCAGGTGCCCCTCAAGGGGGGTGACACAAGTCAAGTGCCTACCATGGTGGCTGGCCCCTGGGGCAGGAATAGTCCCCACAGGCACTATCTGGCTTCTGAAAAACACCACCCCACTCTTCTGCACCCGAGTGCCGAGCACAGTAGAGCGCTCATCTTCCACTGCAGATTGTGAAATCTCAGACAGTGAGTATTTTGTTTAACAAACACTTGCCCCGTGCCAGGGACTATCCTAAACTCTTTACAAGTGTTTGCTCATTTCCTTGAGACTTGAGTACAGCTCTGCTCGCTTCGTGCAGAAGAGGAAGCCCAGTCACGGAAGGCTAAGCAACTTCTCTACAGAGGCTGGGGGTGGGCTGCTTCCCTGAGCATTGCACTGAGTTCCTCCTGTTTATATGGGTTACTCACTGTGGTCCTTGGGGCCCCAGCATGATTCCCTTTATTGGGTTGCTCCCCTAGGCCAACAAGTATTTCCTTTGAACTGTCCCCCTTGGTTTGATCATATCTGGATATTCATCAAGTTCTCCCCACTTTGATACCACAGCTGTAAGAGCCCTTGGAGTAGTTTCTGCTAGGAGAAGTCAGCATTTTGGAAAGGTTCACTTCTTGCTGGGGGGAGCTGTCCTCCACATTCACTGTGGGGTATCAGTAATGTCCCTGGCCTCTGACCACTACATGCCTGAAATAACCCTCTCTCCCATGTGACAACCCAAATTGTCTTCAGAACATGCCAGGTGTCCCTGACTCTAGACTGAATCTCAGCCATCAAGGAGTAGTCTGATTTTTAATTATTTCCTGGTAAGAGAGTTGAGGTTATTCATCGCATATTTCTTTTTAACCTGGCTTCTTGCCACTAATTCTATTTCTTGCCCTACCTAACATTTTACTTAATATCGAGGATTGCAGCCACCCTCTGAAGTGGGCAAAGATCTTTCTCGACTTGTTTAGGTTTGGGGTACCTCAGCTCTTCTGGATATTTTTTTTGAAATAACGCAAGGGGAAGAAAATGAAAAAAAAAAGTAGGTGGTTTCTGTCTGTTGTGAATCTGACAATCTGCAGTGGGGGCTCTAGGACCATAAGGAATGGATTTATTTTCCCTGCTGTCCTGTAAGCTTGTGGCCTGCTGTGGGAAGGTATGAGGCAGATAAGGGCTTCGGCCTTGGGCTGTGACACTTGGTGGCTCCAGTCCTATCCAGCTTTTCTGTTGCATGGGACCAGAATCACCCACATGCTCAAAACATACCATTGGAGAAAGTTCTAGAACCACAAACAGACAAAGTAGAAAAAGCCCATGTTTAGAAGTTAAAGACTTGAGTTCAACCATTGCCCTTATTTCTGTGTCCTCAATCTCAGTATCGGCAAAATAGCAGTCTCCACATATAGATCAGAACAGATCTGGCTAGTGGAGGAAAGGGGCAGTCAGGGCACTGTGTACCCGACAGTAGGTAGAGCTGCGCACCCACAGTGGAGCACGTTCCCCCATCCTAAGGGACGAGGTGGCCAGACTGCTCTGGTCTGAGGACAGGGAGCCCTGGAGACCCAGGTGTTTCCAAGTGTGGCAACACTGTTGGTTATCAGCCCCTAGAGAGGCATGGGGTCTGGGACCTGTTGGGAACACCACTGAGTACCAGCACGCTGTCCAGTTCAGCTGGTATCCTCACCCACAGCAGGCGTGTCACCCAGAGAGGGCGACAGCAGCAGCATCTTGATTCACATTTTGGGGAGTCTTACATTGTGTTGGGGATCACCAACAATGTTAGGGACCCGCTGCTGAGTAGCCCCAGGCTGTGTGAGCTGGTTCCCATCTCTGTTTCCACCCTGGCACATTTGTGTCTTGGCCATTTCTTGGCAGACTGTTCCACCAACAACCCGGGCCAGGCGCAGTTGCGGCAGGAGCTGAACGACTCCCTCCAGGTGGCCGAGTTGCTGACCCAGAAGTACAACGACCTGCTCCAGTCCTACCAGCGCAAGATGCTCAGCACCTCGTCCCTGCTGGAGCAGCTGAATGACCAGTTTAGCTGGGTGTCCCAGCTGGCTAACCTCACCCAGGGTGAAGACCCGGCTTACCTCCGCGTCTCCACGGTGAGTGCTGTGTGTCTCGGTCACTCAGGGACAAATGGGGTTCGCCACACAGCCTGAAGGTGATGTGAGGCTCCCAGGGTGAGAAGGGGCGGAGGTGTCACAGCGGGGCTCTTCTGCTTTTAATTGGGCATTGACCATGAGGCATAAAATACAAAGACTGTGTGCAAATCATTGCCCTGGGATGGGCCAACCACTCATTAATATGAACTACCACGAGCCCATTTCCCAGATGAGGGAAGTAGAGGAATACCACAGCTTGCCAAGCCTGAGAACAGCAAATGATACCCTGGGTCACTAAAACTGCCAGGTTACCCAGCCTGGACTCGTTCTCCATCTAACTCGCTGCCCCAGACCACAGAGAGTGGCTCATGATTAGTGGTGCATCGTCCTCTGCCAGGGAGACTGACATCTCCTAGTACTGGAAACCACTGTGCTTTCTTGATTCCTTTTCAACTCCGGTCAATAGTTGCACAAAGAAAACACCTAGAAGCTGCTCTCCCTCTCTGGACGCCCGTGTGCCAGTCATTTGAGGATAGGATTTATCCCTTTGAATGGGTGTCTGACTCAGGGCATTGCCATTCCGAGTCACACAGATGTCTAAATTAGCACTGAGCCAGAGCCGGCTGTCCACGTTTTCCTGAGCGGGCTGGGGAACTTCCACGTGGCAGAGCACGTGCCTGCGGCTGTGAGGCTGTGACGGTGCACCACTTGTCTCCCCCTTTCCCTCCCAGGTGACAACCCAGACTTCTGACTCGGACACCCCGTCTCGAGTCACCGAGGTGGTTGTGAAGCTCTTTGACTCCGATCCCATCACTGTGGTCATGCCAGAAGAGTTCCCCAGGGACAACCCTAAGTTCATGGACACTGTGGCCGAAAAGGCGCTGCAGGAATACCGCAGGAAGAAGCGGTAAGTGGGCAGCCTGTCCTGCAGTCCCCAGGGCCCAGCAGCCCCTGAGGCGTAGGCAAGGGACAGAGTATGACACAGCATGGGCAGGAGCCCGACCTCGGTGGGAGCCCACGGGGAGCCGCCTGGAGGCTGTTCCCTGGGGGAGCAGTCTGCCTTAGCTGGTGAAGTCTAGGCACTGGCTGCTGTTTGGTGAGTCCTGACCTCCTCTCCCCCACCGTTTGCTTTTCAGACAGGAGAAGTGAACGTTGCTTTGTACATATGGGCGCATCAGAGCAGCTCCCCCAAGAAGAGCCACAGCCCCCCAGAGAGAGCGCTGCATGTCTCCGCGTGGCTAGGCCCCTGCCCCACCTGGCCTCTCCTCCCTCGGGATTCTCACACTAATGCCCGTGTTTGCTGCCTGTGGGAAGATCTGCTTCTGCACGCAACTAACCCAATAAAACCGCCTGAGCCGAGCGCTCCCACTCCTCCAGTCTTGCTGTCTTTCTGCCTCCCACCGCCTTCATTTTGGTATGGGAGGGAAACACAACACGGAAACAGAAACAAAAGATTAGTGGCCGGGTGTTACAGAGCTCATCACAGAGTGGGAAATAAAGCGATTTATCTGCTGATAGAGGGGATCCGACTTGAGAATTTCCTGCTCTTAGGAAGAGAGATGTGTTGCTACAAGCCAAGGAAAGCACGTCCCAGAAGTGTGAATCTTTTCTATTCCGTTCTGCACCTCTTGTAGTGCTTGGGCTGGGTGAGGAGCATATTGACAATGAGGGCACATGGACGTAATAGCAAGGCATCCTCGATAGGCTAATACAGAACTGATACTATCTGTATGGAAATTGTTGTCTCCAAAAGACCGAATTCCCCAGGCACTCCCCTAGCTGTGACTCTCTCTGTCTTCTGTCCCTCTATACCCTGTCCCTCTCTTTGCCTGGGCCACAGGCAATTTATTTGTCTATCCGGGTGATTCTGGGTGAGGATGTGTTCTTGGTTCAGGCCCAACGCAGCGGAACTGCAGTACCGATGTTGCCAGCAGGTGGCCTCAGCTAACCATGATACAAATCTCAGTCTATCTGCATAAACTTACCATTTATTAATATTCCCTAAATATAGACTGCTGACCATGAAATACACTGTAGATGGGGGGAGGGAACTCATCTGGCTACATCTCAGGTTGGTAGCAAAATGTACTTGTCCATTCATGGCTTAGAACATTGGTAGGACACTGGCCCATTTCTCTTTTAAGATAAAATCACAGGTACAAGGGAATGAAATTTCTAAGATGCAGCTCATGCTTGGATTTAGTATCGAGGATTGTTAACCAGATGCAGAAGAGTGAAGGGCCTGCGCGATCCACTTAATGGAGTCTAGTAATTAGGGTTGGGGCCGGGGAGGGAGCTCAGTGGCACAAGTACCTGCTTGGCAAGTGCAAGGACCTGCGTTGGACCCCTGATTTTTTTTTTTAAATAGAATTATGAGGTCAGAGGGGATTTAAGTGATTGTAATTGTAAATATTAATGTCATACAGCATGACTGACATTTAAATTTATTTTTATTAGTACATATTTGCAATACATAGTGATCACACTCATCTTGACAAATTGGTACACATTGTATCTTGATTATTTGTACCCCCACTCCAACCCCCCCATCCCATTATTTCCACAGAGCTTACCTACCTGTTCCCTACCTTCTTGACTTTGCTTTATAAGTTTTTTATACTTAGGGTCTCTTACCTTAGAGAAGCCAGGCAATATTTAACCTGTTTCTGATTTATTTCACTGAGCAGCCTGACCTCAAGATCCTTTTCCATTGTAGGGCTACTGGGTTTCGCAGCCACAATTGGGGATTCTTTCAGAGCACCCACTTAAAGTCTCATCTGCTGGCTCCCAGAAGGCAGAATCTTAGCACAGAACTCGAGGTTCCCTGGGGCTCCTCTTGGTCATCTTTGCTCTTCCTTCGCACAGTGGCCTGTGTGTGAGGGCCTGTGTGCGACGTCCCACCTCCAACAGAAGTTCCATCCTGCAGCACCAGCAGCAGGCCGTGAGCTCAGGAAGGCTCTGGGATGCGATGTGGCTGATCCGGGGTGGGTGGAACTGTCCTTGGTTTCTGGTGGTTTGGATTCTTGGGACAAAGTGGGAGCAGTGCTTGACAATCTGGGAAGGGAAGGGTCTGGCAGCAGGGCAGACCAGCGCGGCTGTAAACCCAATGTTGACGCTGACTGCCACCCGCCAGAGTGCTGTAATCAGATACAACATCCCATGATGCTGAGCTGGGTAGCGTGTGGCGCACAGCACTGCACAAATACCAGCTGTGGACAACCGAAGTCCTATAATCCCACGAGGTTCCAGTGATCACCCTCAAGGCATTTCCCACACTGCAAAGTAGTGGCTGCTTCGGAGGCCAGGAGGTGGGGACACCTCACCTCAGTTTGTCTGGATCTATGGGTCCCACACAGGGACCTCGGAATCACCTGTCCCTTGCTGTGAGGTAGCAGGGAGCAGGGAAGGTTGGGAGCTGGGAGCTTCCCTCATGTGCAGAGCACTGCTCACAGGGCAGCATTGGGCGGCAGAGGAGCCAGGTTCTGAGGGGCAGGGAAAGCGCTTTGCTTGGGAAATGAAATTGAACTTCAAATGCAAACGAACTGTCCTATTGATGGGAAATACAAGACCCGGAAAGCCGCTGGGAGCCAAGCTGAGAGAGTGACAGGAGCTACTGATTTGCTGAGAGTCAGCGAGCTCAAGACGGATCTGGGGCAGGAATGCTCACTGCGGCCACTTAACTGCCCGGGACTTTCCACATCAGAGTCCTACACACTACCAGGGGTTTTCCAGTTGCAACAGAAGAGCCTGGCAAATCCAGAGTGTATAAAATAGCTCAAGAGGTGATGCAAAGACAGGCACAGAGCAGGAGATTAGCAAATCCCCCAGTGTGATGCAGCAAGAGACGGGCCTGGGGTGTGGAGCACATGGCCTCGGTTAATCATGAACCCTTTTGTTTGCTGCCTGGCTCTGTTTGAAGGCCAGTCTGGTTAATGTCTGATCCAAGTCCCCTGTCATACAATGCCAGAGTGTGTGTACAGTTGCCTGTGTCCCTGTCCCCATTCCTGTGGGCACTCCCTGCAGGGCTGGTAGTGGCCTCTGGCCAGCTCTGCCCCACCCCAGGCTGCGGGCCCCGGAGTGCAGTGCCGCAGTCTGCCTGCCATTCTCCTGTGACTACCAGCACCTGGCTCATGCTAGATGATGCTTCATGACCTCCTCTTTCCCCAGACCCTTGAGGCACCCAATCTGGTGCATGCCAGCACTCGCCTTAAGCCTCCTCAGAGGTCAGGGTGACAGGCAGGCCACTCACTGCAGCCTCACATTCAGAAGGAAGCTGGCATCTTTGCCAGTGAGGTCAGGTACGCACAGCCACAGTGGTGATGCTTGGACGCCAGCAAAGGCACAGATCATCTTCCAAACCTGCACCTGCGTCCCGTCAGCAGCCCACGTCCCCAGAGGACACCAGGGATCCCTTTCAGAACCGGACCCTGAAGTTGGCTCAATCCTGGCACAATGGCACCTCACTGTGGATGGGCAAAGGCAGCCTGTGTGTGTAAGGTGTCAGAAACAGAAAGCCAAGCCCGTGAAACTTTCCGTAGCTCCGTTTTGAAATGTTTAGAGATGTCAGGGCCTCTCTTGACCTCCAAAGGCCCTGCCCTGTGCAGAAGTGGACACTGCCTTGTTTAGCCCATGGGTCTCACTCCTGCCCCTTGGAATTGGGGTGCCCAGCAGTTCCTCAGGCTTCCACTCCCTGTTCTTCACCCAGTACCTGCCACTGACCTTACTTTAGTATCCCGAGACCTCAGAGTGGCACCTGCCTCTGAGGACGTGGGGACATTCCGCCTAAGTTCAAAACCAGCTGTGGCATGGAGAACTCTTCCCTGCAGATCCCTCGGCCTCCTGCGGATTGTCCTTTCTGCCCACGCTCCTGTCCCTTTACTGTCTGGGACTGGCTAACCATGAGTGATTCAGCTCAGTTTCCCCTTGTGCTGTCAGGGTGCTTTGAGCCCCTACCGGAGGCTGGCAGTGGTCACCACAGAGTGACCAGAGCGGGATTCCTTCTGCTGAACTGTGTCTTTGCTCATGCGCAGTAAGCTCCCCTGACCTTTGTGATCTACAATAGGAAGCTCACAATGTCACACCCGCAGCACTCACCTGGGCCCCTCTGTCTTGCTGTGCGCCTGAGGAACTGGGGTCACAGTGGCTACCTGGAGGGGAGAAGCTGCCCGCGGTCGGTGACATTTGCTCATCTCCTTTGGGCTCGAGGTCTCTTAGCCCTAATTCTAGCTTCCAGAGCCACTTGCAGCCTGACAGCCCCAATCTGCGTTACAGTTTAGTCTCACACTGGTCAGGGTGGCACTGTCCTCAGCCTCTCACCCTTTCTCAAATTCTTGAAGGCTGCTGGCATTTCCAGCCTGAGATGAGCACGTTGGTCACCAGGGGGCAGAGCTGGCCCAAGATGCCACTCAGCCAAAGACAGGAGAGCTCTGGCTAGAAGTGATTTAGCAGAAGCAGAAGGCAAAGGAAAGTGGGCTGAGGAGAACGCCCGCCCTCGGGAGCCCTCCTTACACGGGACTATGCAAGGGAAACTCTGCAAAGGGGATGTTAGACACCAGAGAAGCCCCTGGCCAGAGAAAGGATAAATTGGGTTCATTAAAAGGCTAAACCTGGGGAGATAGCTCCATGGCACAAGTGCTTGCCTGGCAAGCCAAAGTCGTGAGTTTGAACCCTAGTCCAGCAAAAATAACAACAACAACAAATGCTAAACCCCACAGGGCATCCAGATCTGCAGCGCCTTTCTAAGGCATCCGGCTGTTTCTCCATTCAGACTGAAGGTTTCAGATTACCACACTTGTGACCCTTACTGGGGTACGTGCGGGGCGTCAGAAGACAGTGAAGGGCATAGCCCTGTGCCTGCAGCAGAAATGTCATGTATGGGCCGGCCTGATAGCTCAGCGGACTAAAGCACCTGCTTAGGCAGAGCACAGAGGCTGGGTTTGATCCGTGTGCTGTGCTGGCCCTGCCCCTGGGGCATGCTGAGATGGCAATTGAGACTGGGCCTGGTGGCACAAGCCTGTAAACCCAGCCTTTGGGAGGCTGAAAAAAAGGAGGATCACTGCGACACCGATCTGCATAGTGAGACCCTGTACTAAAATAATGCAAAGAAAGATATTGGGCTGGGGAGATAGCTCAGTAAAATAAGTGCTTGCCTGGCAAGCGCAAGGGTCTGAGTTCAATACCTGGTTCCACAGGATAAAAAGAATAAAATTAAAGCACAACATAGAAGACACTAGAAAGTAAAATTCATAGAATTTAAAAATAAAATGTCATTGACCTAAAATACAGGGTGGAGGGGGTGCCTGGCTAAAAGTCTGAAGACCCCGCCATTCCCAGCCAGCTTGCCGTGTGACGCTGGGCGGCTCCCTCAGCTCCGAGCCTCTGTTTCCTAGTCTGTGGCACAGGAGGGGACCGGGACTTGACGGAGCCTCAAGGCTTGGCCTGCTGTGTTTTCTCTTACTAACTGCACCAGGCCATTCCTTTCCTTCTGTATCAGTCAAAACCCTCCGGGCGACAACCGGTGTAAATAGCTACCTCTGGAGATCTGTGTGCAGAGAGGGACACAAGCTACTTTGCAAGCCCTACCTACCTTCTGAAGGCTGGAAATTTGGGTTCGCGTTTGTTCTGGAGACCGGATTCCTTCTTCTTCTTCTACAACCTTCCATTTTTGTTTTTAAGACCTATCAATTGATTGTATGAGACCCACCCACAATACTGAGAGTCATTTCTTTTACTTAAAGGCGACTGGTTATTGAGGTCAGCCCCATCTGCAAGAGGCCTTGATAGCAATGCCCGGACAAGTGATTGACAGACTCAGCACTGCACTCGCATAGGTCAGTACCTGAAAGTGATGGGCCCTTCTGCACCGGGCTGGCCCTGCAAGCGCCACCCTGCGCTGTGCTCAGAAGGGCCCTGTGCTGCGCACAGTATTCTGATGAAATGTTCTGGCAATTCCTAATAATCTTGGGTTATAGGGGGGTGCCTTTTCCTTTTACACTGTCCTCTTTTTTTTTTTTTTTCCCTGATGGGAGATTAAACTCAGGTCCTTGCGCTTGCCAGGCAAGCGCTTATTCTACTGAGCTATCTCCCCAGCCTTGCGTTGTCCTGTGAGCTTGCATAGCATCTTGGGCTGTGGAGGGGAAGGAGGAGGCTCTGCCCTCATGGCTGTGGATGGGGCCCATTCATGGAGCACCCTCTGAGGGTGCAAGCCCCAGGCAGTGACAGCCACCCCACTTCCCTGGCCTGAGTTTTATTCTCCCTTACGCTGTCTAACATCCTGTGTATATTTTGGCTCTCTGATTGAGAGTGGAATTTTCATTATTTTTATTGAGGTAAAAACACAGACTACACAATCCGTGACACATAGGCCCTTCACCCCGCTGGGCAGCCACCACCACCACCTGTGCCTAGGGTTCTTTTCTCTTCCTAGGCAGCCCTCTGCATCCATCAGGCACTGACCCGTGCCACTCCCGTCCCCCACTCGTGGGACCCTCGTCCTCTTTGTCCCCATGAACTTGAGTGTTCTAGGCACCCCATTTAAACACACTCATAAGATGTTTGTTCTTTTATGACTGGCTTGTTGTACTTAGCCCGCTGCTGAAGGAGTCCAGCCATCCTGAAGGACGGGTCCTCATTCTCTTCCTTTGTAAGTCTGAGTGACACGTGTATGTGGCCCACAGTTAGGCACCGTGAAGAATGCTGCTATGAACGTGTGCACAGATCTATCTCTAACATGTTGCTGTCCCTCCTTTGGGGAACAGGCCACTTCCCATGACCCTCACGGGTGAAGGACAGCAGGTGGGGTTCACACCATGGCTGCGTCCAAACATCCCAAGGGCCACATCCTGAAGGGGACTGGAGAGGGAATGCTGGAAGCCACAGCCCTGGGGACTCTCACTTCCACACCTTGCTAGTACACAGAACCTGGGAGTAAGGGGGTTCCTGACCTGCTAGACACACACCAGCTGGGAGCCCTTCCCCACCTCAGCTGCTGACTGGCATGGATCCATGAGATAGGAACACACTATTGTCATTCCACAATGTTGGCTTCCTAAATAGCAGCTATTCCTAATGAATAAAGTCATGGTTGATGTTAAAGCTACGTCAGTATAACACAGACTAGACCTGAGGTATGATGTGAGTCTGTAAGTGGAAGTGTTTCTGGGTGTGGTGGTGCACATCTATGAATCCAGCACCATGACAGGCTGAGGCAGGAGGATCCCTAGTTGGACTCTACCCTTGGTGACTTCGAGAGACCCTGACTCAGGAAAGGTCAGGACGAGGTCTTGGGTTCAGCCCTCGCACTGCTGAGACAGAGAGTGAGTGAGGGGTGGAGGAAGAGAGAGACTGGCCTCCTGCTGCCGGGGCCAGCAGGTCCCCTGGAGGAAGTGGCATCAGAGATGGGGAGAAGAGGAGCTTCCTAACTTACAGGGAGGCAGAGCCCAGGGTGTCGCCCCTGCCACGAAGGGAGCCTGTCACCTGTACATGATGATGTTCATATAGCAGCTGTCCCTCTGGAAGCAGGGGCTCAGCAGGATGTCGTCCCCCCGGGTGAAGCGCACCTCCACGGGGTAGTGGGCCACCACCTAGGGGCTGGCCTCCAGCATGCTCTTCAGCTCCAGCAGGGCTTCCTCGGTCTTCTCTCTGTGCTCAGTGCAGGGGATACAGTCTGGACCTCGGGGCAGGAGGGGCTTCCAGGACCCTCCCCACAGCGCTCACGGAGCCCTCTCCTGTGGCCGCCCTGAGGACCCTACCTGGGGATGGCCCAGTCCTGGACGTGCTGCACTCGTAGGTGAAGATCTTGTGGCTGACGTCACTGTTTTCCTTCTTGCTGTTGAACAGCAGCCAGAAGAAGAAGCAGTTGATCCAGCCCACGAGGCATGGCAGGCAGGTGCTGCGGGGGTGGGCAAGGAGGGACAGTGCTTGATCATGATGACACCAGCCAGCATGGGTCATGCACCTGCTGTGTCCTGGGGACAGTGACAAGGTCTTTCCCAACCAGAGCCTTACTCTCCACACATAGGTGGCCTCTGTCGCTTATCTAGGTCTCGGGCCTCCCTCTGGGTGGTGCTGGTATGGCCCCACGCCCTTCTTGCTCCAGCTACGTGACAGTCCACATCAGGGGCATTGCAGATTTTACTCTGATGCATACTCACCCATTAGTGATTATTGACATTGCTTTTGGGGTTTTGTTTCCTCAAGCCACCCTGTAACAAATGCCTTTGTCCCAGAATCTTGGCAGCCCACTGGGCCAAACGTGAGTGAGTCCCCGTGTCAGCAGCTCACTGCCTGGTGGGTTTCCCCATAGACTGTGGTGTTCACCCTCCTAAGTCCTGGACTGCGTGGACTGCTATGGGGTGAGGTGGCCAGTGGGAGCCAGAGATTGCCATGGGGTCTCTGGACCTGCATTGTGGTGCCTCCGAATGATGCCAGATTTGCCTAGGGAGAGCTCTGTGGTTCTGGGGCCAGGCGGGAACTGTTACCTGGCTTTTTGCTTTAGGAAATATATTTACATCATAGTCTGTCCAATCTTTGTCTACACACACACACACACACACACACACACACACACACACACGCTCACTCTGGACATACCACGTAGCCAGTGTTCTCCCTGCCATGAGGTGCCTGGGCCCCAGACAGCCAGGTAGCACATGGGCTGAGCCCAGAGGCTCTGTAGTCTCCTGGTACTTCTGGCTGTGGCCTGGTATGGTGCACAGGATGTAGAACCCCATTTATTTGCATGTGGCCTGGGCCCAGGCACTGACAAACACACTTGAAGCTATGCCGCTGTAGAGGTGGAAGTGATGACTAGCGAGAAGCTATTTTCCCTCTGGTCCATCACCTGGATGGAACTGTGGCCTCTAGGCCGGGCACGCTGGCTGCTGCTGGCCCGTATCCCCCAGAACTGGGAAGTGGCTGCGTTTCAGTTCTCTTCACCTCCCAGGCAGGTATTCATCATGGTTTGTGGACCGGCGCTGCATGTAGGCCCCTGATGTCACCCATAGCACCCCTACCCCAGGACAGGCCAATCCACAGAAGGAAATGGGCTGGATTGCCTCAATTCGTGGATCCAGACACAGCCTGAATTCAGAACTGCTGTGCAAACAACATCTGATAGGCTGTGTGACGTGGGAGAAAGTGTCACAGCCCAGCGTGGGCTTCTGTGGGAACCGGCAAGGCGTGGAATCCATCCCAAGAACTCATCACTGTGCTCAATTGCAGCTCAAGGATTAAGTGTTGCCTTCTAGGGACATCACAAGAACTACAAGGGTTGCACCTATGGAGCACCCAGCAGTGTGCCTGGAAAACAATAAGTGCTCCGAAAACTGCAGCCCTGGCAGGCCGAGAGTGGCTGCTGCCCCCGCCCTCCAGAGGCATGGGGGGGGTGGGGGTGTGAATGGGCGCTTGCCACTGAGCTGGCGTAGACTGGCAAGTGAGAATGAAAGGCGGCTGCTCCCAGCCATTGGTCTCCGAGACTCTTGGCTTTGCGCGGGGCTGAGCTGGCAGTGTCAGGTTGCAGAGGGAAGGAGGAGGGCAGCTCTAGAGTGGCTGCCGAGGACCAGAGCCCAAACTTGGCCCTTTGACCCATGCCTCAGGCCCCACTTTTCCTTCACACTACCAGCTTAAAGGAGGCCCAGGGCACACATTAGATCAGGCTTCTGGGTGAGGCAGTGTCTGGTCACAAAGTATTAAGTGGATTACCATCCACAGAAGCCTACTAGTTGGATTCATATGAAAATACTGGTGGACACCTGGGCTTAGTTCATGTGGCCAAGGAGCAGCACTGAATCCAAGGCCGCCACTGACCTGGAACAGCCATGCAGGGAGTGACTTCGTGCTTTGCTAAAAAAAAAGAGGAATGCAGGGAGGAAGTAACTCGCTGGAAGGGCTCCATGGACGTGGGCGTTGGAGTTGTCTGAGGAGAGCTAAGAAGAGCTCACCGTGTGGATGAGGGAGAGGTTCGGAGGGAGAAGGAGCCCAGGAGGAAAGGCTGATTTTGTTCTCAGGCTGGGAGAGTAGGAGGGAGGGATGGAAGAGGGGGTGGGGTAGGACCCGCCCATCCTTCCTGATGTCAAAACTTAGTGTGTAGTCTTGGGAATCGAGACAGGGCAGTACTGGGTTCAAGACGAACACCAATCAGTGGAATAGAATGGGGAGACTAGAGATACTTGCTTACACGGTTTTGATCAGTTGATTTTTAACAAGAACGTGATTACAGTTTAGTGGGGGGAGAGCAGTCTTTTCATCAAATAGCGTTGAAGCAAAAGAAGGGGCTGGACCTTTGCCTCAAAATGTACGCAGCGATAAAAGTAACAAGAGAGTGGAAGCCACAAACTATAAAACTCTCAGAAGAAAAGTCTTTGTGGTCTTTAAGTGTGGGGGTTTTTAGAGGTGAAACACAAATGGGATCACAGAATGGGAAAAATATTATTTGCAAATTACCAATCCGATAAGGGACTGCTCTCTAGAATAAGAACTCTTTTTGTTCAGCAACAAAAAGTCAAATAACCTGACTTGTAATTTTTAATAATAGGCAAGTCCAGGTGTGATGGCACACACCTGTAATTCCAGCACTCTGAGAGAGTTATGGTTTGTGTCTAGTTGTCCCCCCAAAACCTCATGCAGTCATGGGGCAGACTTCTAGAGTCTGTGATTAACTCATAATCCACTGGGATTATGGGTGTGAGTGCTACACCCAGCCTGGGGCAGGTAGCCTGAATGCACCTTAAGGGAGACAGACTTGCTCCTTGTTGCCATGGTTGCTGCTCCTCCTCCCTTTGGTCTCTGGTCTTTGCTTCCTCCATGAAAAGTTGCTCTGTGCCCTGTGCCACCCCGCCTTGGACCCAGCTAACTATGGACTGAAACCCCACTAACTGTGAGCTAAATAAACCTTTCCTTCCTTTGTTTTGAGTCTCGGGTATTTGTCCCAGCAACGAGAAAAGAGTAACTGAGACAGGAGGCAGAGCCAGAAGGATTAAAGTTTAAACCAGCCTGACAATTTAGCAAGATCTTGCCCCAGGCTTAAGCCAAGAAATGAAAAGGGCTGGGGAGACAGCTTAGTGTGATGACCTTGTGTTCAACCCAAAGTACCGTAAAAACAAAACAGATACAAATGGAAAAAAATCTGCCTAGACATTTGTCTAACGAAGATACACAAGTGACCCTAGGAACTTGCAAAATGCTCAACATCATTAGTCACCAGGGAAATTCTGCTGGAAACCACCACATACTACTTCACACTTTTTAGGATGGCTTAAATGGAAAGGACAGTTAATGACAGATTTTGTTTGGATGAAGAGAAATTTGAAACTTAATAAAATGCTAACGGAGGTGCAAATTGGTATAGCCCTTCTGTAAAACTATCAGTTTCCCAAAAAGCATAAAATTACCCTATGACTCAGCAATTCTATTCTTAGGCAATAGCCAAAGAACCGAGAAAGTATGTCTAAATACAAAGTTCTACATGAATAACCACAGCGACATTACTTAGGATTGTCAAAAAGTAGAAACAACCCAAGTGCCTCTTTGCTGAAGAACTGATAGACGCAGGCCAGCTACACAAGGGCCATAAAAATGAACAAATGATTGACACATGCTATAACACAAAGAACATTATGCCAAACAAAGAAAGCCCCTGGCAGAGATCACACGTTGTCTAATTCCAGCCACACGCAATGTGTAGAACAGGAAAATCTATAGAAAGTAGGTTAGTGTTTACCAGGGCAGGAGGAGGGGTAATGACCCGTGGCTGCTAAGGCCCCAGGGCTTCTTGTCAGAGCCATGAAACAGTGTACCACAGAGTGAAGGAATGGCCGCAGAACTCTGAGCATACAGCGTCCCTGGACTCTGCATTTGCAGGGGAACTGTGTGGTGTGAGGATGCAGTCTTCACGCAGCTCCCAGTCACCATTAGTCAGGAGGTGAGTGACCTGGACTGGGTCTTCTGTCACCTGCCCACAACGGCGAATCACTCAGGGAGCCCCTTGGGATGCTGCCCAGAGTGAGCCGTACTCCGAGGGGCAGGGAGATCTGTGGGGGCCAGAGGGAAACTCTTCAGCTGGCCTGGGAACAGCAGGGGAGACTCCGCAGGGGAAGGGAGAGCTCAGCACCCAAGAAGTGACCAAGGGAAATGCTGGAAAGAAAATCTGTTTTCTTGTGCCCTGCTACTGGAACTTGTCCAGATGGGCATGCCCTCCACGGGGCACCCATTTTTATGGCATGGCTGTGCTACCTGCTCTCAGCCGTGTGCTGTGGGCAATAATTCTATAGCACCAGCTCCATGGGGCGGCTCATTCTGAAAGTGACTGACAGAGTGTTATCCCAGCAAGACCCTGTTGGAGGAGCCTGGAGAGCCATTTCATTCATGTCTGGACTTGCCTGCAATTCGTTGTTCTTGGGCCTGGACACTTTATACCTTGAACCATCCATCTACCCATCCATCCATCCACCCACCCACCCATCCATCCATCCATCCATCCATCCAGCCACCCACCCTCC